>JAFIDM010000007.1:47681580-47700318 GCA_023159025.1 Thereuonema tuberculata
TTTGTAATATAGTAGAGTAAGAAACATAGACGAATTCAAAGTCGGTTCTTTTTTTTTTAGGCTTTATTTTACTTTCTGTCCTGTTTTGTTATATTTTGATAATGATTTCTGCATTTGACTTTCTTTTGTTATTTTAATTAATAATACTGAAAAGATTAACAATGAAATTTAAATGAAAGACAATGTGATTTTTTTTTTTAAGAAAAAAAGAGTTTTAAATTGTCAATTTGGAAGGCGGGAAAACAAAACAAAACAACATAGATGAGAAACAATGAAATGCTTTAAATGTGAATAATCTAAATAAAGTATTTTAAATAATAAATAGAGAGAGAAATTCACCAACGGACAATAAATATGCCTTCGCACATTGAGCCAACATTAACGGGAATGGGGTAAATTCTGCTGATGATTCCTAATAAGGATGAAACAGCAGTACAGAATTCCCGTTGATGTTGGCTCAATGTGCGAAGGCATATTTATTGCCGGTTGGTGAATTTCTCTCTCTATTTATGAATAATTACGGACGTTAAACTTGCTTTCATTGAACTTATTTTAAATAATGTTTTATATAAAACCTGTTTCTTAGGTGATATGTGAATCATAAATCATTAAAAAAAATTAAACTACGTAAATTATAATTAAACATAAACATTATTGGCGGGAATATTTCTTAGGCAACTGGCTGGCTTTGTACGTACTGTAGGAAATATACCGAATATTTTAAAATAAATATATCTCAAATGAATAAATTGTAATAATTAAATAGATTGACATAAAAACGTGAAGGAAATTCTAGATAATTGTTTCATTGCTAGAAAGGAAAGAAAATAAATGAAACTTTTAACTTTACTTAATTTTTTAATTTATTTTCTCTTTGCATCTGGATTCCAAATGTTATGGAACTGTTAGTTATTTAAAGGAACTTTATTTAAAATTCGAACTTTTTTCCAAATAGAAGAAAAAATATCTAAAACTAATTAGAAGGGAAATTAAATTAATAATTTTAATTAGGAAAAATTATTGAAAAAGAAAATGTAATTTAGATATGTGCTGCTTTTATCTTGTTTTTGGTTTTCATTGAATTGTTTTCAGCACGTTAAACTTGATTATTTTGGTTTGTTTACCTTATTTCTGAACTTTTAGTTCTTATTAAATGCCTTTATGCCTATGGGTTATAGGCTAAGATTTATTGAACGTGTAAAATAACACGCATTTTAATTTTCTTGCCTTTTTTGTTTTCGGGGGTCACTGCCAGGTGTGGCGGTGGCCACCAGATATATCCCTGCCTTTCTGAGTCTTTTTATCGGGGAAGGTGGATTGGGCTGATGAATCCCAATAAGGACGAAACAGCTGTTCCCAATTCCTTCTGATAAATTGATTCAGAAAGGCAATTTAATTTAGACATGTGCTGCTTTTCTCTTGATTTTGGTTTTCATTGAAAAAGAAAGTGAAATCGAAGTCTTTAACTTAATGAATTATTAATCTAACCCAGGAATTAAACCCGACAGATGAAAAAAAAAATGTAGTTGATAGAAAAATAGAATCTTTTATTTTAACATTAAATGGAACGAAAAAGAGATAATCAACAGAAATCCTAAATGTGATTTTGTGCTGTTCATCTGTATCTTTTCGTTTTTCTTTAATTCCGTCCCAAAGTGAATCTTACTTGTTGGTTATTTTTATTAATTATTTTTAGATAATAAATATCTACTGTTCGTTTTACGGACGATTTTACTCCGCAGAGGGGTGATACGCTGAGATGGGCACTTTCCTAAGAAATTCTTTTGGACATTTTCGCTTTTAAGAAAAAAATAACAAAGGAGTATTTTTGCAATAGTATTTATTCGTTCCACAACTCTTTCACGAAAAGCGTAAATAGAACTCAGCTACTACTAAACTAAAACTATAAAAAGTAAACACCCCATCTTTATTTCTCCTCGCCCCTATTTTGAAGAAATCGAGGGAGACCTGACGCATGCGCAAAAGCGTTGAAGGCTCTCGTAAACAAAACCGAACGGTATCTTAATCATTTTTATAAAAATAATACCGTCTCTGGAATTTGAGGAATTTAAAAAAAAAAAAAATATTATGCACAATTTTCTCTTAAGCTGTTTTAAAAGCGCCCTGACCTCGTACAACCTCTTTAATATTTTTTATTCCTGATTTTATTTTATATTGATTTCACTGTTGAAAGTATTGACGCAATTCTGGCTGAGCAAGAATGGATCGCTCGGTGATAGCCTACATTAATGATTGAATCCTTGAGTATTTTTTAGAAATTCTCCCGTTCTTGTTCAACCATTCTTTCTGTCCTTCCTTCATCGCCGTTTCTATTAATTAGTAAAACAATTAAAATGACAGAATTCAACTTATCTATTCGTTCCTTACTAATTGGAAACAGAAAACTCGAAGTCATCTTTGCTGTGCTTAGTAAATTTCGAAAGCCACAAAATTTGTCTTTTCAGTTGAGAAAAGTTTAATAATAACAAGCTTATTCTAAATGAAGCCAACTAGCATTGTGATACTGTTGAGCTTTGTTCAGCACAAGAGGTTTTTCTTTGTTTTGTTTTTTAGACTAAATTTCATAAGGAAAGTTAAGGCTCTTACAATTAGTGGTTTGGGAATGTAAAACTACCTTTCCATTGCATCTGAAATAGAAGAATTCTAGTATTTATCCTTTATTTTTATGTTTGAAAGTCATCGTTTTATTTGTAACTCCTCTCCCCAATCCCGATAAAAAGGACAACGAATTTCATATTTCTTTTTGGTTGAACATCATCGTAATCCTTTCCATTCCGAATTGTTGGCAATCGTTCGGGCACAGGCAAATGGTCAAGGCGGCCGCTTGCCATGCGAACCTGAGTTCGAATCCCAGCTGGGCTTGGATATTTCCTTCTCTCTTCTGCGTATATTTTTCTTCCGTTCAACATTGTGTTCTCAATTTCATAATTTGTTCCTGGTGCAGCTTAGCCTCTATCGCTCTTGTGATGTTAACAGAAAATTTCAATACAGATGCTTTTCGACGTACTTACGTTCCGATATCCCGTCGAAAATGCATTTAATGCACTTAATGCCCCCCCCCCCCCCCCCCGATAAAATGTATATAAAGAAAAAAATAAGTACCGTAATCCACAATAGGTTTCCAGCGTTTTTTTTGGTTGAATTTAAGAAAAGTTTCATGGGGTGTCTACTTAAAATTACTTAACTTAACCTTACATTAATCTTGGGCCCCCCCAAAAAATGTATTCTATATTCGCCACTGGCTTAGCCTAGTCTATCTAAAAACACTTACATTGTTGCCCAGAATCGTACCGGATATTCCTAAACCGGGAAAAGATCAAAATTCGAATTCCGGTTTCTACTGAAGTCGTATCGCTTTCTCACCATTGTAAAGTCGTAACTTGGGACCGTCTGTATATTAATAGTATGCGATCAAAGACAGAAAGAAAGTGCCTCTATTTCTAATACATTTTGAATTAGTGAGTCTGTCATTGAATCTCTTGACATGTTCAACATCCTTGTTCCTTTTCTTTCTTACCTTGTTCCCGGCGAATCCTTCTCAATATATTTGGGCTTGAGGGTTTTATTTTAAAATATTAGAAGCGAAGTAATTTAAATCATTGGCGGCAAACAATGAATCTAATAATCCTTTTTTAGTCTTCTCATTAGGATCAGGAAACTAATATTCCCGTATTTTCTGGGGACAACTATCATTAAAATCTCATCAGTAACAATGACAACAATCGCAATAATTGTTATGAGCAACAATGACAACAATCGCAACAATTGCGTCTTTCGCAACAATCATATTTATAATATTAAGGAAATTAAGGCAATATCAATTATATTTTAGTAGACGTATCAGAAGAATTTTGATTGGTTTACTAATCGCTATCTTTACCTTATGTAATCCAATACAATTTATACAATTGTTTTGATTAGAATTACATGGACTTATTTCTATTCAGATTAATTAGTTTTCAGCAAATCGGAAAAATTTCATTTTAGTACTCGCAAACATTGGCGTATCGAGGGGTAGGGTAAAATATTAGTACGAGTCGTAACAACCCCAAAGCAACCAAAAATGGAAGTGATGTAGCAGTTGGAACTTTTTTTTTTGGTTGGAAAGCTATTGTTTTATTTTCCCCATACGGAAAAGGATACAAATAATATTTTTTGTTTCCGCAGAATGACAACATAATCCCTTCCATTCCAAATTCCTGGATAGACCAGTGTTTTATACAGATTGTAATTTAAAACAAGGGAAAGCTGTTAGTAAACCAATCACAATGCTTCGCAACGTCTTCTGATTGATATTGCTTTAATTTCCTTGTGTTTATTTCCAATAAATGCAACAACTGCGCCTTTTGACAATCACAACAATCACTATAAATGTGATTGTTGCGAATGCAAAAGACGCAATTGTTGCGATTGTTATGATTGTTGTGCAATCACAACAATTTAATCATTAAAAGTTTAATGAGATTTTAATGATACTTGTTCACAGACGGACAGACAAAAGGGGAATATTAGTCTGCTGATCCAGATAAGAAAAATTCCATTTAAAAGTAAGAAAACTTCATTTAAAGTGATTTCACGAGTATAGAGATATAAACAATTTACAAATAAATAAATTTAGAAGTAAGTAAGAGCTCTTTCTTGTAAAAAGTAAAAGATCTTCATGAACTTCTTGTTTAAATTTCACTGACTATTACAAGAAAGGAATCTTGAGTTTATTGAAAATTTTCCTCTTGATAACTGTTATTTGTGGGAAATGTGTTTATTTACTTGTTATTTATTTTTCCAGGGCAAAGATCATCTGTTTTATTATTTAAGCAATGCTTATTCATTGTTTGCTCATTTTCTCCCTCTTCTCCTTCGTTCTTGCTAATTTCGGTGAACGAGAGGCGGGGGTGGTGGAACGCTCCTCTTTTTCTCACCCCGACTTGTCACCGAATCCAAGTAGTGGCTAATCACACTGCCCTCGTTAATGATGCCTGTCGAGGCTTCGAATTGCCCCTCCTGGGAACCACCCACGCAACCAAAGAAAGTTCTCCAGTGGCATCGTTTCCGTGCCCTGCATCTGTTTCGTATCAGTTTTTCCGTGAATAAAAAAAAAATAAAACTGGAAGCACTGCCTCCAATTCTTGAAAAAGAGATAAAATTTTGATAACATTTTAGGAAAAGTTTAACGAGTTTATTTACGCTTTTCATTTGAGATTTATTTTCACTGATTAATAACGGAACACATTTCAGCCTCTAGATATTTTGCGAATATAAATTCTGAAAATTATACAAAAAATCCTTTTTTTAACCGTAAAACCTTTTCCAATTGGGATTGTATAGACTAATATTGTCAATATCATTTTTACTAACCTTATTTAACTCATAATTTAATTTGTAATAAATTCTAATAATAAAGTGAAAAAATTAAAATGACCAATTTATTGTAACCCTACATTATGTTCAAAGTTTGGTTCTGAACGAGGAGTGGGACTTGATACTGTATAGATCTTTTTAAACAAATATGGTGATACCTAATTTGGTGGAGATGTTGTTAGATTTGCGCCCACCTTGACTAACTGATTTATATATAGGGTGTCTCAAAAAAATGTACTAACCCTTTGATGTACTAACTATCGAAATGTTGTACATTATTTTGAGACACCCTGTAGATACATCTCCCGAAGAAGACCCGAGGCACCGGACCGAAATATCGAGAAAATCTCATGCCGGAGTGGGGAAATCCCTCAAAAAAAAAAAAAAGGATCTATACAATATATTCAAAGTTTTTATAATGTTTCTATTTTAAAGAACTACTGTTAAATGATTAACATTACTATAGAGTCAATCCTTCCTTTGTTTAGATCACCATATTTTTTTACATAGAAAAATCAGTGTCTATTTCTCGGACACTACAGACATAAATAAATATAATTGAGAACTCTTAGTCTAGTGTAACTACCGCGTAGTGGTGGATATTGAAAAAGTTGTTTGATTGGAAATAGGGAGTGGTTTTAAGGAGTAACTACGTTTTAAATTAGCTTTAAAAATGCGGTGAAAAGTAGAATGTTCGTCTGAATCTTATCTTTCAAAGCAAAAGTAAATAACGTAATAACAAACTTGATATTCCTGCACTAGTCAAGGTATTTTTAACAAAAAACAATTGAATGTACTTCGAAAATGGGGAATGTATTTTCTCATTGAAAACATCCAGATCATTTTTTATTATTATTATTCTTTTTTTACTCTATGTTCAGGCTTGTGATTTGATCAAATTCAGGGCACAAAAATGCAGTAATTTGTTGTATAAGAAAAACAGAAGTATCCCAGCTTCTCATAAAAAAAAAAAAAAAAAAAACCAGTGTGCTTCATAATTGAATGGGTGAGTTGAAAAAGGTACATATTCCATAAATGTAAACTTTTGGAAAACTAAAAAAAAATGTTTTTTAAGAAAACTAATTTTTTTACAAAAAAATTTTCTGTTATCGATTTATACCTTTAAGTGAAGCGAACTCATTGTGCTTTGTAAATTTATAGATATATAACTTTTTATAGCATAAAACTATGTAAATATGTTGAGGAATATGTTCCTTTTTCAACTCAATGTTGTTGGGTTTTTTTAAAAAAAAAACAACCCTCATAAAATTTTATTTTTGTGTATTTTATGTTACGTAATGTAATATTATATCACGCCATGTATTGTGCTTTGTAAATATTTAGATATATACATTTTTATAGCATAAAACAATGTAAATGCGTTGAGGAATATGTTCCTTTTTCAACTTAATGCTAGTGCGGCGTTGAGTTGACAACAGAACATATTCCTGGAATATGTCCCTTCTTCAACTCAATCATTTTTACATGGCTCTGGAAAGCAGACTTAAAATTGAGAAATATGTTTCTTTTTCTGATTAATGGATGTACATACGTGCAAAGAAGAAAATGGCTATCTCAGTTTAATTTGTCAAATTTATGAAATATGTACCTTTTTCAACTGACCCATTCAATTATGTTCTGTCCTGGATCCGAATTGCATCGAAATGTTTCAGGAAACTTGGGATATTTTTAACCCTTTCATTGTGTTTTCAACTTTTCTAGACTAATTAAATGTAAAATTGGAATTGTTATAAATTAGTGCAGTTAAGTTGTTTTGAAACAAACACTGAAATTATCAAATCCAAATCAAGATGAGAAGCTCAGTGAAAGTGACGAAGTCTAGTATTTCACAGTTATTTTTAGTATTTTGTTGTGTATTTGTTAGGGGTCAAAGGGTACGTGAATAGCCATGTCGTATAAAAGAGCTCCCAAATAGGAAAGGAATGTCAGCTGTTCTTCTCTTTGTAACCACACAGCTTTGATCGTTTATTCCTTGTTTGTATCCAGAAATAGGCCTAACCACGGGAAGAAAGGATTTCCGCACGAGGCCGCGTGTTCTTCTCACTTTCTATTAGTATTCATTCTCATTGCAACTGACGACTCAAACTTACGAAAAGACAAGTTATTAAACTATTAAATTCAAATAAATGCAGACATAAAAGTAAGGTTGCTTTTTTTTTTTTTTTTTTTTTTTTTTAATTTTTTAAATTTATAAAAATAAAAAAATAAAAGTTTTTTTTCTTTTTTTTTTTTTTTTTTTTTTGATAACATATGTAAATATATAAAAATAAAAGTTTGTTGTACGTTTGGATATTTCTCTCTACAATTTTATACTCTTTAACTGATCTGAACCAAATTTTGCATAGTTACTCTTTAATATCCTGCGGAAAATACAGGCTATCTTGGAACCTGGATATACAATCCCCATGGGTTGAAAAGGGATGAAATCTCTGATGTAGCGCCACACATGTACCTGGTGGCGGCAATGAGAACTACACAAATGTTGTGCAACAATTGGAACGAAAATGTTGTTTTCAAAACATTGTGAACATAGCAGCTGTTGGCTAAAATTGGAACTAAACTGTTGTTGTGCAAAAAAGCGCCGCATAGTAGCCTGGTGATACAAATCCTAGTCAAACACTAGAATATTTTTGTGTATAAATCTCTTCCTCGTGCTCTCCTTAGTGAACACGAAGGTTGACGTGAGTGTTCTTTGTCAAATCAAAATGATACGTATTAGACGAATTTTCGATATTCGGATCCTAATATGTGTAAAAGGGGAAGACAGCCTTTTTGAAGAGTTTATTTATCTAAACCGCTTGAGGTGGAAACACAACTGTTGCCATGAGTGTTCTTTGTCAAAAAATTGAAAAGGTGCTTTTTTCATATCGAGCCCTAAGGGATATAAACGGGAGGAGGGGGGAATGGGCAAATATTGTTGAGCGTTTTCGAATTGCACATTATGAACATAACATTAATTTGTACTGATCACGTGAATGTTTATCAACTGGGGAAGGTTTGATGTGATAGGATTGTGGAGAACGGGAGAAAGGGGTGGGAAGTATTATATCCTCCGATCTCGATAATAATATAACAATACTTTGTATCTATCATAAATGTTGGGGAAGGTTTGATTGAAATATTGTCGTAGGTTGTGGAGAAGGAGAGACAGGAAGCGAGCTAGTAAATTTAGACCACTAATAGACCATAACACTAATATTTAAATCTTATAAAATGGTTATTAGAAAATTGGAAGATCAGTTCTACCTTATTTTCAATACAACTTTTGCTTTTGATTAAACAAGAGCTATAAATTAGCTTTCTGACTAATCCATAAACACTTGCTCTTCAAGAATTTATAAAAGTTGTATAACAGGAATTTGATATGGATTTTTGAATGAATTACCAATTGAATATTTGTATTTCTTACAATGTACGCAATCTAAGATATGAACAACTCCATTTCAATGTTAAGTAATAACGAATTAACTTAGCTTCTTTAAATCGAGATAATTTCCATTTAGAAGATTTTAATTTCTATTTAAAACAGTTTAGTTACGTTGATTTTTTTTTTTCCTAATAGAAAAGCTCTTACCAACTGATAGATGTTAATTTTAATCCATTGAACAATCTGTTGTTCCTTGATGATCTTAATTCTGCTTTCTTTTTTTTTTTTTTTTTTTGTATAAAATTTCAGTTATTAAATTTATTCAACAGCACATAGGATCAAGCCGATGAATTTCATAACTTTGAAGCATTTTCTAAGATATTCTTAAAAAAAAAGTTGAGGATTTAAAGAAACGGTTGAGAAGATATTAACCTTCCCGAAGTTTCGACATGACATTTTTTTTTTTTTACTATATCTTTCAGGTCAGCTCCCTAACTTGGCACAACCCGAAAATCCTGTATACTCCCGTGATTTAATTTAACTCTTTAAATTGGTTGTTTTTGTGTGTGTATGTGTGTGTGTGTTTTAGACAATACTATATTGTAAAGAATAAATTAACGTGCAGAAGGTTTAATTAATATCAAAAATAGAAACAAGGGCGGCACAATGAATAAATAAAATGCATTTCTAGTTCAATTATGAGAGGGAATCCGGAACGGCTATTTTATCTATTGATTCTATTTATTATTTATTTTATTTATTCATTGTGGTGTCCTTGTTTCTATTTTTGATATTAATTAAACCTTCTGCACGTTAATTTATTCTTTACAATATAGTATTGTCTAAAACACACACACACATACACACACAAAAACAACCAATTTAAAGAGTTAAATTAAATCACGGGAGTATACAGGATTTTCGGGTTGTGCCAAGTTAGGGAGCTGACCTGAAAGATATAGTAAAAAAAAAAAAATGTCATGTCGAAACTTCGGGAAGGTTAATATCTTCTCAACCGTTTCTTTAAATCCTCAACTTTTTTTTTAAGAATATCTTAGAAAATGCTTCAAAGTTATGAAATTCATCGGCTTGATCCTATGTGCTGTTGAATAAATTTAATAACTAAAATTATTTACAAAAATAAAAAAAAGCAGAATTAAGATCATCAAGGAACAACAGATTGTTCAATGGATTAAAATTAACATCTATCAGTTGGTAAGAGCTTTTCTATTAGGAAAAAAAAAAATCAACGTAACTAAACTGTTTTAAATAGAAATTAAAATCTTCTAAATGGAAATTATCTCGATTTAAAGAAGCTAAGTTAATTCGTTATTACTTAACATTGAAATGGAGTTGTTCATATCTTAGATTGCGTACATTGTAAGAAATACAAATATTCAATTGGTAATTCATTCAAAAATCCATATCAAATTCCTGTTATACAACTTTTATAAATTCTTGAAGAGCAAGTGTTTATGGATTAGTCAGAAAGCTAATTTATAGCTCTTGTTTAATCAAAAGCAAAAGTTGTATTGAAAATAAGGTAGAACTGATCTTCCAATTTTCTAATAACCATTTTATAAGATTTAAATATTAGTGTTATGGTCTATTAGTGGTCTAAATTTACTAGCTCGCTTCCTGTCTCTCCTTCTCCACAACCTACGACAATATTTCAATCAAACCTTCCCCAACATTTATGATAGATACAAAGTATTGTTATATTATTATCGAGATCGGAGGATATAATACTTCCCACCCCTTTCTCCCGTTCTCCACAATCCTATCACATCAAACCTTCCCCAGTTGATAAACATTCACGTGATCAGTACAAATTAATGTTATGTTCATAATGTGCAATTCGAAAACGCTCAACAATATTTGCCCATTCCCCCCTCCTCCCGTTTATATCCCTTAGGGCTCGATATGAAAAAAGCACCTTTTCAATTTTTTGACAAAGAACACTCATGGCAACAGTTGTGTTTCCACCTCAAGCGGTTTAGATAAATAAACTCTTCAAAAAGGCTGTCTTCCCCTTTTACACATATTAGGATCCGAATATCGAAAATTCGTCTAATACGTATCATTTTGATTTGACAAAGAACACTCACGTCAACCTTCGTGTTCACTAAGGAGAGCACGAGGAAGAGATTTATACACAAAAATATTCTAGTGTTTGACTAGGATTTGTATCACCAGGCTACTATGCGGCGCTTTTTTGCACAACAACAGTTTAGTTCCAATTTTAGCCAACAGCTGCTATGTTCACAATGTTTTGAAAACAACATTTTCGTTCCAATTGTTGCACAACATTTGTGTAGTTCTCATTGCCGCCACCAGGTACATGTGTGGCGCTACATCAGAGATTTCATCCCTTTTCAACCCATGGGGATTGTATATCCAGGTTCCAAGATAGCCTGTATTTTCCGCAGGATATTAAAGAGTAACTATGCAAAATTTGGTTCAGATCAGTTAAAGAGTATAAAATTGTAGAGAGAAATATCCAAACGTACAACAAACTTTTATTTTTATATATTTACATATGTTATCAAAAAAAAAAAAAAAAAAAAAAGAAAAAAAACTTTTATTTTTTTATTTTTATAAATTTAAAAAATTAAAAAAAAAAAAAAAAAAAAAAAAAAGCAACCTTACTTTTATGTCTGCATTTATTTGAATTTAATAGTTTAATAACTTGTCTTTTCGTAAGTTTGAGTCGTCAGTTGCAATGAGAATGAATACTAATAGAAAGTGAGAAGAACACGCGGCCTCGTGCGGAAATCCTTTCTTCCCGTGGTTAGGCCTATTTCTGGATACAAACAAGGAATAAACGATCAAAGCTGTGTGGTTACAAAGAGAAGAACAGCTGACATTCCTTTCCTATTTGGGAGCTCTTTTATACGACATGGCTATTCACGTACCCTTTGACCCCTAACAAATACACAACAAAATACTAAAAATAACTGTGAAATACTAGACTTCGTCACTTTCACTGAGCTTCTCATCTTGATTTGGATTTGATAATTTCAGTGTTTGTTTCAAAACAACTTAACTGCACTAATTTATAACAATTCCAATTTTACATTTAATTAGTCTAGAAAAGTTGAAAACACAATGAAAGGGTTAAAAATATCCCAAGTTTCCTGAAACATTTCGATGCAATTCGGATCCAGGACAGAACATAATTGAATGGGTCAGTTGAAAAAGGTACATATTTCATAAATTTGACAAATTAAACTGAGATAGCCATTTTCTTCTTTGCACGTATGTACATCCATTAATCAGAAAAAGAAACATATTTCTCAATTTTAAGTCTGCTTTCCAGAGCCATGTAAAAATGATTGAGTTGAAGAAGGGACATATTCCAGGAATATGTTCTGTTGTCAACTCAACGCCGCACTAGCATTAAGTTGAAAAAGGAACATATTCCTCAACGCATTTACATTGTTTTATGCTATAAAAATGTATATATCTAAATATTTACAAAGCACAATACATGGCGTGATATAATATTACATTACGTAACATAAAATACACAAAAATAAAATTTTATGAGGGTTGTTTTTTTTTTAAAAAAACCCAACAACATTGAGTTGAAAAAGGAACATATTCCTCAACATATTTACATAGTTTTATGCTATAAAAAGTTATATATCTATAAATTTACAAAGCACAATGAGTTCGCTTCACTTAAAGGTATAAATCGATAACAGAAAATTTTTTTGTAAAAAAATTAGTTTTCTTAAAAAACATTTTTTTTTAGTTTTCCAAAAGTTTACATTTATGGAATATGTACCTTTTTCAACTCACCCATTCAATTATGAAGCACACTGGTTTTTTTTTTTTTTTTTTTTATGAGAAGCTGGGATACTTCTGTTTTTCTTATACAACAAATTACTGCATTTTTGTGCCCTGAATTTGATCAAATCACAAGCCTGAACATAGAGTAAAAAAAGAATAATAATAATAAAAAATGATCTGGATGTTTTCAATGAGAAAATACATTCCCCATTTTCGAAGTACATTCAATTGTTTTTTGTTAAAAATACCTTGACTAGTGCAGGAATATCAAGTTTGTTATTACGTTATTTACTTTTGCTTTGAAAGATAAGATTCAGACGAACATTCTACTTTTCACCGCATTTTTAAAGCTAATTTAAAACGTAGTTACTCCTTAAAACCACTCCCTATTTCCAATCAAACAACTTTTTCAATATCCACCACTACGCGGTAGTTACACTAGACTAAGAGTTCTCAATTATATTTATTTATGTCTGTAGTGTCCGAGAAATAGACACTGATTTTTCTATGTAAAAAAATATGGTGATCTAAACAAAGGAAGGATTGACTCTATAGTAATGTTAATCATTTAACAGTAGTTCTTTAAAATAGAAACATTATAAAAACTTTGAATATATTGTATAGATCCTTTTTTTTTTTTTTGAGGGATTTCCCCACTCCGGCATGAGATTTTCTCGATATTTCGGTCCGGTGCCTCGGGTCTTCTTCGGGAGATGTATCTACAGGGTGTCTCAAAATAATGTACAACATTTCGATAGTTAGTACATCAAAGGGTTAGTACATTTTTTTGAGACACCCTATATATAAATCAGTTAGTCAAGGTGGGCGCAAATCTAACAACATCTCCACCAAATTAGGTATCACCATATTTGTTTAAAAAGATCTATACAGTATCAAGTCCCACTCCTCGTTCAGAACCAAACTTTGAACATAATGTAGGGTTACAATAAATTGGTCATTTTAATTTTTTCACTTTATTATTAGAATTTATTACAAATTAAATTATGAGTTAAATAAGGTTAGTAAAAATGATATTGACAATATTAGTCTATACAATCCCAATTGGAAAAGGTTTTACGGTTAAAAAAAGGATTTTTTGTATAATTTTCAGAATTTATATTCGCAAAATATCTAGAGGCTGAAATGTGTTCCGTTATTAATCAGTGAAAATAAATCTCAAATGAAAAGCGTAAATAAACTCGTTAAACTTTTCCTAAAATGTTATCAAAATTTTATCTCTTTTTCAAGAATTGGAGGCAGTGCTTCCAGTTTTTTTTTTTTTTTATTCACGGAAAAACTGATACGAAACAGATGCAGGGCACGGAAACGATGCCACTGGAGAACTTTCTTTGGTTGCGTGGGTGGTTCCCAGGAGGGGCAATTCGAAGCCTCGACAGGCATCATTAACGAGGGCAGTGTGATTAGCCACTACTTGGATTCGGTGACAAGTCGGGGTGAGAAAAAGAGGAGCGTTCCACCACCCCCGCCCCCGTTCAACGAAATTAGCAAGAACGAAGGAGAAGAGGGAGAAAATGAGCAAACAATGAATAAGCATTGCTTAAATAATAAAACAGATGATCTTTGCCCTGGAAAATAAATAAAAAGTAAATAAATACATTTCCCGCAAATAACAGTTATCAAGAGGAAAATTTTCAAAAAACTCAAGATTCCTTTCTTATAAAATTCAGTGAAATTTAAACAAGAAGTTCATGAAGATCTTTTACTTTTTACAAGAAAGAGCTCTTACTTACTTCTAAATTTATTTATTTGTTAATTGTTTATATCTCTAAACTCGTGAAATCACTTTAAATGAAGTTTTGTTTTAGTCTTTTGATCTAGATCAGCAGACTAATATTCCCCTTTTGTCTGTCCGTCTGTGAACAAGTATCATTAATATCTCATTAAATTATCAATAAAATCTCATTAAACTTTTAATGATTAAATTGTTATGATTGCACAACAATCATAACAATCGCAACAATTGCGTCTTTTGCATTCGCAACAATCACATTTATAGTGATTGTGGTGATTGTCAAAAGTCGCAATTGATGCGTTTATTGGAAATAAACATAAGGAAATTAAAGCAATATGAATGATCAGAAGACGTTGCGATTAATTGTGATTGGTTTACTAATCGCTTTCCCTACCTTGTTTTAAATTACAATCTGTATAAAGCACTGGTCTATCCAGGAATTTGGAATGGAAGGGATTATGTTGTCATTATGCGGAAACAAAAAATATTGTTTGTATCCTTTTCCGTATGGGGAAAATAAAACGATAGCTGTCCAACCAAAAAAAAAAAGTTCCAAATGCTACGTTACTTCCATTTTTGGTTGCTTTGGGGTTGTTACGACTCGTACTAATATTTTACCCTACCCCTCGATACGCCAATGTTTGCGAGTACTGAAATGAAATTTTTCCGATTTGCTGAAAACTAATTAATCTGAATAAAAATAGGCCTAAGTCCATTTAATTCTAATCAAAACAAATATATAAATTTTATTGGATTACACAAGGTAGGGATAGCGATTAGTAAACTAATCACAATGCTGCAACGTCTTCTGATACGAATATGAAAATATAATTGATATTGCCTTAATTTCCTTATTATTAAAAATGTGATTGTTGCGAAAGACGCAATTGTTGCGATTGTTATCATTGTTGCTAATGAGATTTTAATGATAGTTGTCCCCAGAAAAAACGGGAATATTAGTCTCCTGATCCTTATCAGAAGACTAAAAAGGATTATTAGATTCATTGTTTCCCCGCCAATGATTTAAATTACTTCGCTTCTAATATTTTAAAATAGAACCCTCAAGCGCAAATATCTTCAGAAGGATCCGCCAGGAACAAACTAAGAAAGGAAAGGAACAAGGATGTTGAACATGACAGACTCACTCACTGATTCAAAATGTATTAGAAATAGAGGCGTGCCGAGCACTTTCTTTCTGTCTTTGATGGCATACTATTAATATACAGACGGTTCCGAGTTAAGATTTTTGACTTAACAATGGTGAGAAAGCGATACGATTTCAGTAGAAACCGTACTTCGAATTTTGATCTTTTCCCGGTTTAGCGATATCCGGTATGATGCTGGGAAACAATGTAAGTGTTTTAGGTAGACTAGGCTAAGCTACGATGTTTGTTTAAGTGTATTAAATGCATTTTAAGTCCATAATAAGTCGAAAAGCATCTGTATTTCAGTGTGAGATCAGCGCAAGAGCGAGAGAGGCTAAGCTACACCAGGAACAAAGTATGGAATTGAGAACAAAATGTTGAACGGAAGAGAAATATACGCAGAAGAGAGAAGGAAATAGCCAAGCCCAGCTGGGATTCGAACTCAGGTTCGCATGGCAAGCGGCCGCCTTGACCATTTGGCTGTGGCCGTACGATGTCCAATAATTCGGAATGGAAAGGATTTCGATGATGTTCAACCAAAAAGAAATATGAAATTAGTTGTCCTTTTTATCGGGATTGGGGAGAGGAGTTATAAATAAAACGATGACTTTCAAACATAAAAATAAAGGATAAATACTAGAATTCTTCCATTTTCATTGGAAAGGTGTCTTACATTCCCAAACCACTTTCTTAACTTTCCTTATGAAATTTAGTCCAAAAAAATAAATAAAGAGAAACAAGGTAGTGATAGTGATTAGTAAACCAATCACAATGCTTCGCAACGTCTTCTGATACGTATAAGAAAATATCATTGATATTGCTTTAATTTCCTTATTATTAAGAATGTGATTGTTGCGAATGCAAAAGGCGTAATTGTTGCGATTATTGTGATTGTTCTGATTGTTGTTGAGCTGTATTATAAATCTAATTGTTGCGAATGCAAAAGGCGCAATTGGTGATTGTTGCGCTAATGATATCTGTCCACCGACAGACAAAGCGGGAAGTCTTTTGATACTTGTACAAGAAGACTAAAACCTCTTGTGTTGAACAAAGCTATCACAATGCTAGTTGACTTCAGTTAGAATAAGCTTATTATTATTATTAAACTTCTCTCAACTGAAAAGACAAATTTCGTGGCTTTCGAAATTTACTAAGAACAGTAAAGATGACTTCGAGTTTTCTGTTTTCAATTAGTAAGGAATAAAAGAAGTTTAAAGTGCCCGAATAATTCAAAATAGATATCAATAGCAAGGCACAAAGATAAAGTTAGGATTCGCACCCTGAGTTGTCACCGGGAAGAGACTGGGTGCTTGCCGGAAGGCAGGACAAGGAAGTTTTGTATTTTATATCTTGTTTAATTTTTGGTTAGGATTTCTTCGGTGGGAGATCCCATTCTCGGGTGCGAGAGCCGGGATACTAACACCGTGCGCACTTTCTGGGTTGTCATCGGAGGAGTTTGGCTGGCTGAGGAGTCCTAATGAGGACGAAACGATCCGTCCCAGTCTCTTCCCGGTGACAACTCAGGGTGCGAATCCTAACTTTATCTTTGTGCCTTGCTATTGATATCTATTTTGAATTAGTAAGGAACGAATAGATAAGTTGAATTCTGTCATTTTTAATTGTTTTACTAATTAATAGAAACGGCGATGAAGGAAGGACAGAAAGAATGGTTGAACAAGAACGGGAGAATCTCTAAAAAATACTCAAGGATTATCACCGAGCGAACCACTGTCGCTCAGCCAGAGTTACGTCAATACCTTCAACAGTGACATCAATATAAAATAAAATTAGAAATAATAAAAAAAAAAATTAAAGAGGTCAGGGCGCTTTTAAAACAGTTTAGAGAAAATTGTGCACAATTTTTTTTTTTTGAAAAATTCCCCAAATTTTAGAGACGGTAGTATTTTTAAAAAAATGACTAAGATAGATATTTATTATCTAAAAATACTTCATAAAAATTACTAAGATTCACTTTGGGAAGGAATTAAAGAAAAATGAAAAGATGCAGAGGAACACTCAACATCACATTTAGGATTTCTATTGATTATCTCTTTTTCTTTCCATTTAATGTCAAAACAAGAAATTATACTGTATTTTACTATCTACTATATTTTTTTTTTTTCATCTGTCGGGTTTAATTCCCGACAGTTAGATTAATAATTTATTAAGTTAAAGACTTCGATTTCATTTTCTTTTTCTATAATTTTTCCTAATTAAAATTATCAATTTAATTTCACTTCTAATTAGTTTTAGACTTTTCCTGTTCTTTCTGGAAAAAAAGTTTTAAATAAAGTTCGAGTTTAAAATAAAGTTCCCTTAAATAACTAACAGTTCCATAACATTTGGGATCCAGATCCAAAGAATAAATAAATTAAAAAATTAAATAAAGTCAAAAGTTAAAATGAAAAGAAGTTTAACGTGTATTTCGTTTAATTTTTTGGTTAGGATTTCTTCGGGGCGAGGTCCCGTTCTCGGGAGCGAGACCCGGGAATCTAACCTCTCGCATCTTCTGAGTCTGTCATCGGTGGAGTTTGACTGGCTGATTAGTCCTATAAAGGACGAAACGGTCCATCCCAGTCTCTTCCCGGTGACAACTCAGGGTGCGAATCCTAGCTTGTAACGTTGTGCCTTCGTTTGTTTACTTATTTCTTTTGAATCATTCTTTGAATCATCGGGCAAGTTAAACTTCTTTTCATATCACTACCGTTGTTGGCTTTTAAATCTACTTAAAATAGTTCATTCATTTAATTAATCCCACAGGAAACCCCGTGAAAACTCACCAGGGAAAACTATAGGGAGAACAAATCAGCTTTTTACTATCTCTTTCTTAATTTTATATTTTGCTTTTCTTATCTCTTTCAAGAGGTCTTGCTTTGATTTCTTATTTATTGTAAACAGGCGCGAAAGAGGATTAGTTAAGAACTGATGACATTGATTTTCTCTCTCTAAAATTTAAAGAAATATTAAAACACAAGAAATGAAAATTTGAAAAACAACTTAAGAACAAAATGATTTTTATTTTCTGTGCAGCAGGTTTAGGAAACTTAAACGTAAAAGAGCTATTTTCATCATCATCCTTTTCCAAATCTTGTTTATGAATAACTGAAAATACAAAATACTCAGTGCGTTAATATACTGAGTATTTGGTCTTCAGGTAAATGATTGTTTCTTTATTAGGGATAATAGCTTTTATTTTGGGTTCCATCAGATTGTTGTCTACAGCAGGCGTTGGAAGACAATTTTCAATAATTTAGAATTTGAATCAAAGTGCTCACCTT
>JAFIDM010000007.1:47734125-47750736 GCA_023159025.1 Thereuonema tuberculata
GAGAATAGATATAATTGGTAAAGATATTTATGGGAACTTAACTTTGATAAATTGGAGTTGAATAAATTACGAATTTTATTTACTTATTTTATATCATAGGAGAAAGACATTTATTCGACTATATACTCGTTTTCAGTCGATGGAACTATTGCTCAACTGCTAATAATGAAAAATAAAGAAATACATCGAAATAATTGGGTAAAAAAGCTCATGATGTTTTCTGTAGCATTTTATTAATTTATCGCCTTCTATAGTTTTGTAATCTATGAAAAATCGTATTAGTACTATTAGATCTTTCTGCTGTGTTTCAACGCTCCATTCGCTTGTCAAACTATAACAGACACTCTCTTCGTTAAATTTTTCTCTTATTTCATTCGAACATTAATTTGAATTACGTTAAAAGAGAAGTTATAGATTAAAGAGATACAAATATTTAGTTATATTTTGTCTGTTACATAATATTTCTCTTATATAATAGTTTTCCTGTCTGTGTCTAACGCACTTCCGTAGCGCACTTTCTCTGCGTTTGAAAAATAATTTTATTCCTGTGAAAATACAGTAGAAATAATTTCTACAATGAAACGTCCGCGACGGGAATCGAACCTGCAACCTTCTAAACCGAATTCAGACGTCCTATCGATTAGGCCACGGGAACTATATTCAAATTATTTTTAAATATCTCTTATCATTCCCTCTGTGTGTGACGCAATGAGAAGAGCCAGAGAAAAAAAAAAGTCCTCATTACTTTTAGCCTACTAGATTAAAATTTAAATTTCAATGTTCAGTTTTTTAGCCTACTATACAAGCACAGGCTAGACAAGCATTTAGATGCAGAAGTTCGCCCTCAGCGACGACCTGAAGAGTTGTTAGAGATATTTCTCGACATGAATGAAGAAATTACAAATGACGGGCAAGTACTCTATCTCAACTAAAAGCCGTCACATTGTTATCCCGTCATTGTTGACGGGGCGTATATACTAGTTAATAATAAGGTTTGATTTCGTTGATTGGTTGGATTTGTTTGTTTGTTTCGTATTACTTGGACACTAAAAAAAATGCAGATACAAATTATAGATGAATAATCAAAATAAGTAATTTAAATGCGGGGTTTATATACATTAATTATTGAAAAATGGAATATATAAATCGTTTGTCAACTGGAAAATCTGATACATTAAAAAGTAAACTATTATAATAAGCTTGAAAATACTCAGCTAATTATTCAATGTATAACTAATGGAGGCCTCGTAAAACTGCCAGATGGCATCGTCGTCGCTTTGTACATGCGCTTAGATTTTTAGGTAGGGTTCAGTTTCAACTACAGATAATTACCATGGAAACTCTTTTAGATTTAAGTAATGCAGTAATTTCGTATTATTTACTTGAATTTTAAAATATATATTGTTAAAATTATTAGTATCGTTTTCGAATGTCGCAAAAGATGTTTACAACTTAAGTTGTAAACATCTCTTAAGAGCCTACAATTTTATTAAAAACTCTTCAAAACAATATAAAACAAAAACTATTGAAAAACAGAATATCAATTTCCAGAAAATCAAACATGGAAAGAAGAAGGACAGACGTAATAAAAGGACAGATGCAAGTTTTCCACTTTTACTTTTCCAAGTTTTCAAGTGCTTGAAAAAGATGGGCAGGTCCTATCGAAACCTGGTCGATATTTTAATGTTTTTATTTTTTTAATTATTGTGTGTATGGCCTTTTTTTAAAAAAACTACACAATTAAATTCACACACATTAAATTTACTACATTAATACAGGATTAAATGAGAAATCTTTTAATGCATTTTGATTCAATGTTGTTCATAAGTACAACTTAGTAACAACTAAATTCAGAAATTACTATACCGCATTTCAATTACTGTATTTCAGTAAACCGTAATAATGTAAAGAATTCAATTTAAACTGTGCGTTTCTTCCTGAAATTAATCATATTTTACTCATTGATTATTGTTATTATTTACTACTATTTTATTTTTATTTATTTTTTTAATTTAAATACCATGCGGAAAATTCCAAATTATAATTTACTATATTAAATTTGCTCACGTTATGATAGCAATCTAATAAAACCGCCCTTTGAATTTAAAGTCAGTTGATGGAAGAATCCCAGCTTCTGGAGTTGTGAAACCAGATTTTAAGAAGCAATTTCGGTAGCTGAATTGACATTGGGTCTTATTTTAATTTTAGATAAATTCCACATAATTTTTAATTCTGAGCTACTGCGTAATTATTAATTTTAAAAGCAAAGGCACGCAGATTAATTATTATTATTATTATTATTATTCGCAGAAAATCGAATGTTATCAGTCTTTGGACTGTCTACAAACTAATTAAATCTTTATTTTTTTTTTCAATTCACTTGGCCCAACGCATTAAGCTGGATTTCCAAATAGCCTTCGACATATGCATTATATTTGCAAGCGTATAATTTTGCAGCAAATTTTACCAGTTTGAAGTAGAAATAAATAAATAAATAAATAAATAAATAACTAAATAAATAAATAAATAAATCCTAGCATTCATTATAGAAAGCCTAATGTAGCGCCGCAATGGTGGCAGTGTCGGATAATATTCTAGCATGCTTATGATTAGAGTTTTGTTTTTTAATTTTGAAACAACCTGTGCAAATTAACTTCAAGCAATTAATGTCCTTTGAGGACCGTTTTGAATATTTCTATTGTTCGTACCCTGCAGCGCTTGTTTACGGACTGGAGAAGCTATGTTCAATTCTCAGCGGAGGTCGGGGATTTTCCCTTGTAGTTTTTTTTTTTTTGCAGTTGGGCCCGAAGGTTCGTCCAGCCCTTTGACAAATAGGACTATTGTTTTTTTGGATGGGGAGGAGGACGTTAGAGGAGGGCGAGCATCGGATTAGTATCTCACTTCAGCTTCGTCCTAAGCGGTTAGTGATCGCAGGAGCCTTACCACATCCTTGTATATCCTCTGATGAAGATAAAGGCTCACGTGACTCTTTATTACTAATCCCTCATTTCTGACTTTTGAAGAAGTTAATGTTTTGCATATTCAAGCTGTCTTTAGCCGAAAAATTCAATGACGTCAACATTGGATGTAAAATCGTCGTGCTAAAATCCGTCGTGACGGGAATAAATGTTAGGAAATATAATAGGGATTAGGACAAAAAAAAAAGTCAGTCTTTTAATAAAAAAAAAAATAAGCCAAATAATTCTGAATGTAATAAAGAGTAGAATTCGTAGAACTTTCTTAAATCATAATTTAAACTATTCGTATTAAATGTACTTACCTTTTTCAATACTAAGGGAATCGATGGCCCTATAGCCAGCATTCACGAGGCCATATTTACTCCCAGCTTCCATCACTAACTTATAAACGGGAACACAAGAAGAGGCTGGAATATGTAACTCCCATCCAAGCTCACCAACGAACGAAAGGCGGAGGGCACGAACCTGAAATAATAATTAGAATTAAGTTTTAAGATTTTAATGAAACTTAATTCCTTACTGAATGGAGTACAAGAATCTTTTAAAAGAAATAACAATATAAACACAGAATTGTAACTTTTTAATACTGATCTCTTTGTATTAGATTACGATAATAAACATTATGAAAAATGCTTATTATCATAATCTAAAACTTCTAAGATAAAAGTCTATTAGCATTATTTTTGCACTTCCAATCAGAAACAATGAAGTGAATGATTATATTCGCAGACTACCGCGAATCACCGACTTTTCCCATCCAAATCTCTAAATAAAAATAGACTTCTTTTTCGAGATTAAACTTTTTTTTTTCTTGAAATGCTCTCAACGAATGAAATATTTTTTCAAATGCAGTACAAATAACGTGCTTTTCGTAACATTATTTGTTTCATAATTTCACAATTCAAATATTTTGAATAATTTAAATAATTAGAATATTCAAAGAGATCCTACGTGAAAAATACATAACACATTATTGCGTTCAGGATCAAGATACTACATGGTCCACGAAACTTCGTTAAGTGCCACAAAGCGTTTCTTGAATCTGTACAAATAGACAAGATCTATTTCGATTTTAAATGTAGTGAAATCTTCCTGTCTCTATAAACAAGAACAAGAGATTTATGTGAAGCAGCATTGTGTAATATCTTTCTAAATGCTAATAATATTTCATTTGTCATAAGGAATCTTATTTTATTTATACATGTCTTAATAAATCTTCGCCCAGAAATGTGTTTCTATACCTTTTTTTTCCCGATGTTATAGCCCGAGCGAAGATAATGGAAATCATCATATAATCGCTTCAACATATCTCTCTGATCTTTGGTATTTTTTTAATAAGGAATGTTCGGAGTTTTACTGATTAATGACTTTCCAGTAAAGAAACTCTCCAGTAAAGATATTTTCGACCTTACAATAATTTCTGACTAAACATGAACAACAAAGATTCTTGAAACGTCAAAAAAAAGAGAAATTTTCAGCCAACTTACTTAGTGCGCCTACTAAGAGGTCAAGTAAATGTGATTCTTCTTTATTGTCTTTTTTAATGTTGATTCACATTAGTATGTTTTCTACATTTCTTAATAAGAGCGTTTTATTTTTGATATAAGCATGATAAATATACCTATCACAGATCATTTTACGTGCTGTGAAAAATCTTTAAAAAGCGAGAAATCAAAGGCAGCACCAAAATAAATTGAAATTGGGTTGTAGAGTCCGATGAAGGACGAAACGGCCGTTCCCAACTTCTTCCTACAATCGAACAAGAGAGGCAATTTCAATTTGTTCAGGTGCTGCCTTTGATACCTATCTCAGAGTATAAATGTTTAAAAAAAAAATCCATTAAAAGCATATTAGAGAGATCAAAAAAGTAAAAAGGGATTGAACAATATTGTTAAGTCCATCTGCGATTTACATAACTCAAACATTAAGCATCCCAGAAACCTCAATTTACGTATTAAGTTTAGTAAACAATTAGAAATATAGGTTTTATCTGAATACCGAATATATATAATACAGACTAAAATGGTCATTACAGCAATTACAGCAAAAATGAAGTTACTTGTCTTAAAATGCTGGAACTTTATTATCAGATGGATGTGCGCATCACTGATGTAAATTGGACGCACAGCTGAAGAGATTGGTTGGTTAGTTGGTTAATAGATTTTAATGGCGCAAAAGCATCTGGGGCTAAGCTGCGCCAAGAAAGGTAAAAATTAGAAAAAAGAAAAGAAAAGGAAATGAAAACTGCCTGGATAAAAAGGACACAGAAAGGACAACAATCAACGAAAGAACAGGTAGTGCCCAAAGGAAGATGATGGTAAATCATCGACAGTGTATAGAAGAAAATTAAAAACCTGAAAATTACAGGAAAGTGGTAAGGCCACATTGATGAATGAAGAGGAAAACTGATGAAATTGGTAAATGATCATTGTCATTTAAAAGCAAGGAAATAGGAAAAGGAACGTGAAAGAGGATAAAAGCACTGACGACGATGTTGAATAAAAGCAGGATATTCAATTAAAATATGATGAATGGTTAAAACAACATTGCACTGAGCACTTAGGGGAGGTGGGCGATTCAGCACTAAATAGCTATGAGTAGGTCTCGTATGTTCGATCCTCAGACGTACCAGAAGAACATCCTTCTGTCGAGTCGGAAACATTCGAATTGCAGCGGAGGATAAGAAAGGACTTACAAGACGAAGTTTATTGCCATGTAGATCATTCCAGTCATGTTGCCAAGCAGCTCGTATGCGAGAACGAATAAGAGTGCGGAGTGGAGATCCGTTGCAGCGGTCGACTAGCAGCAAACTTGGCAAGAGAATCAGCGAGGTCATTGCCGACAATGCCGACGTGGCCTGGGATCCAGCAGAAAATGTAAGGGTGTGACTGCACAGTGCCCGCAGAGCACTCTCAGAATCGCTATAGATAACAGTTTTGAAAATTTTTCCTTAAAACTGAAGAGATTATAATTCATCAGTTAATTATCTGAAAATTTAATTCTAAGTTTGCAATATCCTTTATTTGAAGATATCACCACTGTCAGGTTTAATCTTGTGGATACTTGAAATTTGGCGCTTTGACTTTCATTAAACCGCTGGAATAGTTGTCCAGATCTCCTGACCTGACTCCAGTAGATTTAAGGACATATGAAGTGAAGATTCGCAACACATCGACAGTGAGATTGTTAGGTATCGTAGTATTAATCACTTGAAAAAGAGCAACAAAACTGCAGCAGGCAAATCCACAAATCGGCGAGGGATATTTGGAGTACAAATCTTTACAAACTAGGAGAAATTATGTTGGATTGTATTTCTGATTATTACTTGTATTTTCCTATTCTGTAAGTTCCGGTATGTAAATAATTTTCCAATAATGACACAAATCAATTTCAATGTAAAATCGAAGTAAAAGATACATCCAATATAGAAAATACACTTTTAACTAAAAAAAACTTTCATTAAGACTTAAAAAATAAATAAAAATATTATGATAATTAGTTAACAAAATAAAAAAAAAATCAATGGAAACAATTCAATGCAACTGAAATATCAACTGATTCGGGGAATAAAAAGAAAAATCGAAGCTTTTTAAACGTAAATTCATGATAGCCAACAAGAAATTTATGGACCTATGAAAAATATCGAATTTGCAAGTTTAGTCAAAAGTTTAATAAAAATTGACATTAGTTATTCCAATCTTCACCCTTTCTTTCGCTTTTTTGTTTGCTTTGATAAGGAAGGCTGAGGCTTTACCATTTTTTTTATTTGATATTATTAATGTTTGTTTTTATTAAAAACTTTTCAATCTTTCAAATGAAAAAAAAGTTACCTTATGTCCTCCAACCTTGATGATTTTATGCGTGGAGAATGGGAAAGCTTGGTCATTCAATTCAGCATCCGTTAGTGACTGAAGGATCTCACGGCTGCAATAAAAGACAGTAATGAACGTAAGTAATGAAGAAGCATAGCCAATTATACAAAGAATTTCGATTTTTTGTGTGTTTAATACTATACAACTACAAGTCTTTATGTAAATGCAATATCGTACAAACTAACATACCAAAAAATGTTATTTTGTACGTCATGAATGTATATAGGATTTTTTCTTTTCTTTTTGAGGGTATGGGAGCGAGTTAGGGAGTTAACCGTCAACTGAATTAAAAATAATAATAATAATAATGATATTAACAAATTAACCTTATTTTTCAAAATTTTGGGGGAGAAAATAAAATGTTGTACATATTAAGCTCCAAGTGAAACTTAAGAAAACAAGAAATTAAGTAGATCTGAAAGCTGTGAAAAGTAGACAAATTTCAATCTCTTCTCTGCGGGTAGTTCCCATTGGATATACTACGAAGTATTTGGAACTATTTCTTATTGTATATCTAGTATTTATACCACAGCTGAATATACATTGGAGAAAGCCCAAGGGTATTATAAGATTGTCATGAAAATCATGCTGAAATATCCTCAGAAATAATAATTAACGCAATTGATTGGGAATGCCACGAAAAGAAACCACAGCCCTACAACAAAACTTCATTATCTTGCACTAGTAACAAACATCTTAGGAAAATTCTAGGATCCATCATTATCATAAGAAACATTAATGGGAACAAAATTGACATCACGGATGCAATCCAAATTAGTTGGGGAATTAAAAAAAAAATCCTGAATAATATTAATTCAAACATGTGAAATTAAACATATTCCTATTTAATAACATGATGAAACAATGATAGCGTGTACTGCTTATTATAGTTAATAAACTACTATGTATCAAATTGGTACATTGTATAGATCCTATACTAAATTTAGAATGATTCTTTTAAGGAAAGGGATTAACGTGTATTGATGAAACATAAGTAAAAATCATCACAATCCCACGATTAGTTGCAATCAACGGCATTTCGAACAGCTGTTTCGTCATTATTACATACTAAATAGGCCTACAAAAATGAACAAAACACCTGTTTCAGATTCCTATTGATGGCAACTCGTGGTGTAATTGTGAAAAGGTTCACTTTCTTTTTTTCTCTTTAATTTTTATGACGGTAATAAGATTAAATTGAAAAGGGTACAAGAGTTTTCAGGGGGCGTTTTGCCGTCCTTTGTGTATTGTTCCTATTGTACATCAACTAAATGTTCGTAAATGAACTGTGGCGAATCAATCAGACTGAAATATAAAGTATATTAAAAACCGTCACTGAAGAAAATCTCAAGGGGCCATTAGTTATCAAACTAGTGAATTAGTAATTATTAAAAGTTATTCCTAATACGAAAGATTTAAGTTTTTTAGTGCTCTGGGCTACAATGATTTTTGCCGCCTTTGAGCTATCTGATGTGTATATATTTTCTCGAAAATATTTTGATTTGGGAAAAAAAATGGATTCGGATGATTGGAATTGTAAATATGAAATTAGAATTCTGTTTGAGGAAATTAACAACGTACTGTTAGTAGGAAATATAAAATTTTCAGTTCGTTTTCTCTACAAAGCATTAAAATTTGTTTCTAGAAAATATAATCGTCCTTTTTTGGGGAAATACAAGAAATAGTTTTAAAAAGTTCCAAATTTGATTTATTAATTTTCTCTGTATTAATTAAGACCCTCAATTAAGACTCTCCAGCGTTGTCTTTCATTAAATACTTCGCGGTCCGCGAAGCGAAGCTGAATATATCAACAACATCCAAGTATTCTTCAGGGAAGACTGCGGTTTGCTATACGCACAACAAAACTGTCTTTTCTCCATCTAATGTCAGACATGATTAACTTAAATTTCATATAGTAACTTTTGTAGTGATAAAATATGAAAAAGATAGACGAACATAAAATTTTTCCAAATTGTTTATTAGATATATTTTAGTAGCAATTATCAAACCGATATATTGTTTTTCTGGTATAGGCAATCTATTTTTTTCCTCAAAATTTTGCCTTCGGGGTCATGACCCGTTTGGAGGTACTGAAACTATCTCGAAATCATTCGACGCCTGATTCGAGCGATTTCTTAGGACTGAAATATAAAGTGTAATATAAAATAATAGAAAACGGTCACTGAGGAAAATCTCAAGGGGGCAACAGTTATGAAACTAGCGATTGGGGGGGAAGAAGGAACGGAACTAACAAGGAAAAAGCAGATAATGTTCAATTTTATGATCGAGTTTAAATCAGTACAACTGAAATCCATCTGTTACAACAATTAGAGAAGGATGCAATAAAAAGCGACTCCCCTAACAGCCAGTACGCTCTTTTCCCGAAATTAATATCAATCAAGGCGATATTATTTTAAACAAAAAGCCATTTGGTTAATTTACAACCGCAGAAAGAATGAGGAGGATAATGAGTGGAAAATGATAGTGGAATAGATTAAGAGTGAGAAACCAATGAACGATTTCAACTGAAGGCCAGGATGATAGAAGAAGGGAAAAAGAAATAAAAAGGAGAGAGAGAGTGAGAGAGACGTTGAGTGGGATGATGATGATGATGATGACGAGACAGCGGGCTCTGCAGTGAATCCTTTTCCTTAGGAGGAGTTACGGAACGTTATTAAAGCTAGATAATTACATCTGTGTTGATGGCTATCTCAAACGCTTCAGGCGATGAAGAAAAATTCCAAGAGGCTGCAAGAAAAGGCAATAGGAGTTAATATTTTGCATTCTTTTTCGTATATTTTCAATTAAATGACGAGAGAAACAAAATTAAGATAAAAAAAGGAATCCTTGTACTTCAAATTAAGCTTTGAAGTTAAGATGAATTTAAAACAGGAACCTTAAGCTGAGTTTCAAATGCGGACTTTCTTATCTACGTTTTACTGTTTCACCAATTCAATCTATTTTGTTAAAGATTTTTGAAAAATAATTATGATTTTCCGGAAATTCTATTTCTTTCTTAATAAAACTGATAATTTCCATTATATATTTTTATTATTATAGAGAAAACTGGCCAAGACATATTGTTCAAATGAAATGAATATGTATAAATTAAATAAAGGAAAAGAACTATTTAAGTCATTCTTCATTCAGTGTTTCAGCTATTTCTCAAAAACGAAGAATGGGCTCAATATTGATCTTCATAAACGAACATCCTTGCAGGATTGGATAGAACGGCTAAACTTATTGTCGAACAGGGCCGTGCGAAGGGAGGGCAAGGTTGCCAGATGCACTGTAAATAGAGGGCTTTCTCAAATTCTTAACTGAAATTAAATATGGTCTAAGAAATATCAATAAAAATGAAAACATACGAAATAGATTTTGATATACCGATAAATACATTTAGTTATTTTTATTTTGGATAGACATAACCTTTTTATCCCAGCTCCTGTGCGTAAACAAAAAAAACAAAAAATATTGGGTTTTTTTTTTTTGTTTTTTTACTTTGTCAAAAAGTGTTTTATCAAATTCATTCATTTTATTTACTAGATTCTAACATAATCCTATTAGGAAGCATTACCATATATTTCTATCAACAGGTGCTTCAGTTGATTCTATTAATTACTTTTGATAAATTAAATATTGATTTAATTCAAAACTGCCGGTAATGTATTAATTAATAATTTTTAGAAGTGAAAATTTTATCTACGTTGTAAGTTGAACATAAGTAGTTAACCTAAGTAAACTAATTTTAATGGAGTTTTGAAGCAACTGTGATGTTTTCAAATCGATAATTAACGTTCATAAAAATAAATAGGTATGATGATAACTTTAAAACAGATGTGGTAAAGAACTTATTAAACTACAATACACATTTTACAAGTAACTTCCATAAGGAAAAGGATAGTTTAAACTCAAGGTTATTAGCTAAATCCTCTTCAAAAAAGAGAATGAATTTATCTGAAAATTTTGATTTACTTATTGTCAATATTGGTAATAAGCCATTTCCTTACATTTTTTTTTAATTTCATAAAATCTTTTGTTTTTAAAACAAATTACAATATAAATTTCTTCTATTATCTATTTAGCATTTCTGTTTTCACAACTGTTTTGAAGTTGTTAAAGGATAGTCTATTTTATTATTGTTCCAGATTATTATTTTATTTTACGTTCCAGATTTTATTTTTGTTCCAGAATTTATAAGTCTTTTCTTCAGAATAATAATAATAATTAAGAATTTAAGTTTATCAACTCTTTTTATAGAAAAATTTTAGAAACTTTTTACAAAAAAAATCCAATTAGCCTAGAATCCAAATAGCCCAGAATGATTAAATAATAAATTTCATCGAAATTATTTGTTCAGAGAAAGATAAATAAAGCTATAACGACTGAACTCAAGCGATTTACAACAAAACAATAAAAGAAAAGAAAAGAAACCCTTGAAAATGGCCCAATGGCATTGAAAGAAGAAGAAACGGCACTGAAAAGACGATGGGATATTGTTGGAAGCGTGGGAGCACTTCGCATCGTTCGTTCCATTCCTCCGCTTCTTTTCCCAAACTCCTTAATGATGAAGAAAATGACGGAGACGTCGGATCCACTAAAGGGCGTCCGCTGGGGAAATACTTTTCCGCCATTGTTGTGGTAGAAGAGAAGAGGGGTGGGTGGTGGACGTCAAGGATACGTAAAACCACTTAATATGTGTTATCTTTCCTCCTTACCCTCCTCTCCCCCACCCTTTTTTTTTAATTTTCCCAAAAATCTTCCCGTAACTGTAATTGTTAACGCGAGAATAAACAATGGTAAGCTATAATTAGGGCCCGGGATATTCACAGTACTGTTCCCCACCCCTCCCCTCCGCTTCTTACAAATCTAAAAGTTTCCAAAGGATAATGGGAAGGAATTTCCCATATTGTTTTCCCATATCCCAAAGCCGATTTTTTTTTCCCTCTGTTCATTCTCGAACGCGTGTGTATTTCGCTATGGAATTAACTCTTCAGGCCAAGGTTCCTTACTGGACTAGGATATGAAACTTCCCACTGATGTAACATTGATACGACCCAATTTTTAAAATAAAAAAATAAATTAATTAATAAATGAATAAATTAATACATTTATTTAATTTGTTATTGACTCTGTTATGTCAGAAAGGAAGATTTTTTAAGTTTTTAAAAAATATTTTTTTAAAACTTAACAAATTATTTAATTTATGTAACGTTTCTATAATAAATGAGACAATATCTGAACTTAGTGCGCTGGGAACTAACTAAGATCCCATAGAGAAACGGAATTAAAAATTAATTAAAAAGCAAAAACCAGATACAAAAATATCTCTTTAAAAATAGAAAAAAACTTTTAAAGTAACACACATCTATTATCTTACTTTAAACAAAAATACCGTATACATGGCATGGGCAGAATATCTTTTATAATGCTTTCGTAATTACAAGCATTATATATTTATTTTGTAATTAAAACACAAAAGTATTAAATACATTAGTAACTTAACTCTGCTAGGCAGAAATGAGATAAAAGCTAAAGTTAGTCAAATGTTTAGGACATTTTAAAGACATTTAAAAAAATGAATTTTCGTATCGTTGTTGTTACTAATGTCAGTAATTGTGTTTAAATTTAGGATTTGCTGATAATAAAAAACAAAAGAGAAGGCACACAGGACATTCTATTTCTTATATTGCCGAAATGACGTTGAAGATTTTATATGGTACCTATGAAAAATACGAATTATCAGAGATTACATATTTGTAAAAAAAAAATTACACATCTGATACACTCTAAAGAAACGAGAATATTTGCTATTAATCGTCTACAGTATTTTGCCATTTAAATTATTAAAAAAAAGAAATTACAATTTAAAATTCATGCATTTTGGGTATTTTCTGATCTAAGGAAAAATAAGAATATTTTATCACAATTCTTTAACAAAGGAACAGTTTAAATGAAAAACTGATCATTCATGAGGTTACAGATTGTATTAAAATATTCTTATTTTCTCTCAGATATAAAAATTACTTAAATAACTAGAATCTATATTACTAAAATCTTTTATTTCTCTGTCTGTCTGTGTGTCTGTCTGTCCGGCGCAATTTTCTGTGCGAATGGAAAATAGAAATAATTTTTACAATGAAATTTCCGCGACGGGAATTGAACCTGCAACCTTCTGACCCGAAGTCGGATGTGTTATCCATTAGGCCATAGGGACTACAACTCTTTTCATATTGTTTTTTGACTTATATCTCCGCAATTGTTGTGTTGTTGTTGTGCCCCAATGTTAGTGCAACAATGGAAAACGGTTTTTCATTTTTTATTGTCACGAGGAAGTCGACAAATTCAAAATGAGCATTATTGAACTTCAAAATAATGCATTAACTGCTTTCTTTGGAATCGAGTTTTGTTAGATTATCTTAAATTTTATTTTCTTCTTATTATTACTTTTAATAATTGAATTGTACCTTATTAATATATATTTTTGTAAAAACAACTAAACTTATTGATTCACCTGTTTTTGAAATTTGTTTAAGCTTCCAACTATTTTGTTTTGTTGTACTTATTCCAATTTTATTATGCTTGAAAAACAGATGGCTTGAAAAGAGTCTTCAAAACTTCAAAATGTTGCTTTAACCCCTTTCATTGGAATCGATTATTCTTGGATTATCTCATATAAACCATCGTTTTATCATCGATAATCAATTAGTATCGAAATGGACAACGAGAGAAAGGATGAGATCTTTTCAAAAACTGTTAATAATGTCGTAATCTCGGCCATTCTTGACTACAGGTAAAATTTGTCTGAAGTCTCCGCCAAAGAGGAAAATTTGTCTAGAGTCACAAGTCATCAGAATTTGGTTATCTTCACTCGAAAGAATAGTCAACCAACGTCTATATCAACCAACGTCCATCTAAATAAATCTCTTCTTCAAATATCTATAACGAACAATCTGTACACGGGAGATGGCCTAGTTAATACTAAAATAACTGAAGATTTCATTTACACGTTTCTACTTGAGTAGCAAAGCTGTCATCACAGAAGACAAGCTGAAACTAAGAGGATATCGATACGAAAAAATTTCAATTTATCTTCTTCTTTTTAAATTTTTCTTAAAACTAATAATAAATACTAAGATGAATTAATCGGTATTAAAACTTTAAAAAAAAATTTTTAAGTCCTGCGTCCTCCTTTGCTGCTTACAGACTAATTTCAGAATTAAATTCCTCTCTACTGTATATAAATGAGCGAATTCATAGACAACGATTCACTAAGATCCTTTTGGAAGCATTGTTCTAAAATCCACAGGAGTCCCAAGTATGTGGTTGTTTAGAGCACTGCTCCTTTATCATTAATTTCTGTAAAAATATTGATAATATTATCATAAAAAAGTAATTTAAATACTGTATTGATTTATCAGACAACTCATTAAGTAACTTAGACACCTTATAGCTACCTTAACACAAAGAATCTGTGATTCAAAACTACAAAGATTCGGCTTTTAATTCTAGAAAATTAATAACTTGCATTAAACTCTTCAAGAATCAGACTTTATAGAACAAAGCTGTAGGCATCCAAGTTGATAAACAATTAATACTGAAATATTTCAATGACAGTCAAGTTAGAAAACTTTTTGTTTGAATAACATAGTTTCATCCATAAATCACATGTTTTCAACCTCTGAAATTCAACTCAATTCATATTGTTTTCTTCTCAATCGTATCTGAAAGAACGCGCGAAAATGCATTGATTTCAGTAAGAAAGTATTTGACAAAAATTTCCTGTATTCGGCTTCTCGCAAATGTTTTTTCAACTACAAAGGATTCATGATACAATGTAAAAATAAATGAAATTTTATCCATTTTTGAGCTTTTATCCATTTTTGAAGGTGAATCCAAGATGGTGAATCCCAGTATAATGAGATATTTTTTTTGTCGTCAGATTAAAAACATATAAAATACAGAACGTTTCAGTCTGCCGACAGAGTATTTTCAATTGTAATGCTAACTGGGAAATAATTTCTGATGACGTTATTAGACAATGACTGTTAGTTGGCGATGTGCCAGGAGGGAGGGGAGGGACAAGACAGTTGCCGCCTGATCTATTAGGTTTTTATTAACCTGGTTGCTAATTAATAATTCTAATATTTTTTGCTAAATTAAAATCAAAACTAAAATTGAAATCAATGCAATTAACAATGAGGCTCAATTGCCTCAGATTCACAACAAAGCCGATTTAGTTCTTCATTTTCTTGCGCTTGTGCAGTGATTGTTACAATGAGGGCTAGTTTATATATATATATATATATATAAGAATATGTTCTATTTTTTATTTTATTATTTTAAAAACTATTCTGTCATTGTCTTGTGCCAAATTTCAGGACCATCAATAGGTCTTACAAGTTAGAGCAGAAGGATTACAAGACTCAAAGAGAACGAACTTCATTTATAACAACTTCGATCCAATGTGAGATATTAGTTAAATAACTAAAAAATGTCTTATGGTACAGCAAAAACTTCCAAGAAATATAAAATGCTGCATAATTTCTGCAGTGCCGAAAATAATTTTTTTAAATAACTCTTGATTACGACACTAATAAGCAAATACCTAATCTTCTGAACATGAATTACATAGCTGTCTAAAGTTTAGTTGCTACTAAAAATTTTAATTGTATCCCATGAACGAAAGACCAATGTAAGTTAGCTACAGCGCATTAAAATTCATTAAATTCAGAAAACCGTAAGGAAATAGGCATATATTCAAAAAATAAATATCGATAGTCTATTATTTTATCTCTCAAAAGTCATAAAACAAAAGTTTTAATTAATTCAAATACGAATGCATTTATGAGTTGAACTTATACTACGAGACGGTCGTTTCGAACTTGTTGGGCTCTCCTCAGCCAGAGTTTAATTCTTCACTTTTATTTACCTCTAATTTTCCGTAAACCGTTTTTTTTTATTATCAGATAGTAAAAAAAAAAAATAACAATATCCCAGCTAGTTTATAATTTATTAAAGTTTTTAGTAAGAACTGCTTTTGATAAATGTTCACAAAATTTTAGAGAGCTATCATTTTTTCAAAAATAGTAACTACACGATAAGCCCTACTCTCTCTCTATTTTTTTTATACCTCAAGGACGAGGTAATTTTTTTTTTTTTTGAAATATCGAAGTTTTGGGAGACTTCTAAAATTGATAGAAAACCACGACGTTTTCTATTCGACCACAGTCTCATTTTCCAAGATGTTTCAGTTTATTTGTTTCGTTATATTTAATAAGTAATTGACCCTATTTAATAAGTGGTAATTTACGACGATAATGTTACGATGCAAAGGTATATTGGCACTGAATGCCACTGGCCACAGTGATTAACCGCATGCCTCTTGGTTGGCAATCCATTCCCACCTGTTGGAAGGCTGCTGTGGTGGTAAGGAAGAGCAGGTGAGAGTAGACAGACGAGATTTTAAAGGTGGCTCCCGATGTTTCCTCTGCGTGTCTCAAGGTGTCCCTTGTCTTCCACAGAGAGAGAGAGACCAGATGGTTCTACGTAGACCCATTCACACCCTGCCTCACCTGCTTCCTCCAAACTGACAGAATCGGAGTAAAATCTCACATTAAACTATTGCCAATAAAGCACTCTCGCAGGCAACGTTTGATTTTTCCTAAGCGAATCCATCGCATTAATGATAGACTTGCTGATCAGTTTCATCTTACTGCTTCATCAAGGTTGTAATGGAATAGTTAATGTCTCGTTTGTTT
>JAFIDM010000007.1:47755736-47781811 GCA_023159025.1 Thereuonema tuberculata
AAAAAAAAACTACTCTAGAATTAATTAAACTTAAAACTAATCATTACAAATAGTAAATTAAAGAAATTAAAATAGCAAATCTTGGGAAATACGAAAATTGCATTCAAACGAAAAACCTGTTTTACCAATATGAATTCAACTTCATCAATCGGTAAAAGTCGAAGTCGCTTGCTTCTCCATTGCTTTGAATTTATATTATACTAGCCGGCTACCATTGCTTCTCTACGGAAGCCTTGAATATGTAACTTAAAAAAAAAAAAACCTCTTTATTTGTTTAGCAGATTAATAACAAGATCGGAGAATATACGACTTCCCAGCCCTTTGTGGCCTTCTCCACACTCCTACCACTTGAAACCTTCGGCAGTTTGTAAAAAAAACATTAGAAATTAATATTATATTCTAAATTAAAGTTTAAATTATAAATAATATTCATCGTATTAATTAACCGTATCGTATATTCACCGTAGACATCGCCTAATAGAAGTATCAGGTAATTCATGAGTTAATCGTGTTCGGCGCCTGCAAAGAACGTTCTTAAACACACTCGATTTACGGTGGCGCCATCTATCGAGAGCTTTGGGAAGGTTTCATTTTGAGCTGTTTTGAGAAGGTTTCTCATTTATCCTACGGGAACTACTTGATGGACCGGGATGAAAGTAGTCTATATCCTTCTCCGTGTCATTTCATTCCGATCCGTTGCTCGGTTGAGGCAATATTGAAATAAATATAAATTTACAGGTTTTCACTTTTATATATTAGTTAGAATTAGGATTACACGAGTTCTTACATATCAGCAATGGAAAGCTTAGGCAAAGAAAATTCCAAAATGACTTACGTAATCTCAAGACGCTGTAATATTAGATGATGCTAGCTTTAATAAAAGGTTATTCTTACACTTAATTCTCGTAGGAAAACCAAATAACGACAGACCAAAGCAAAAAAAAAAAAAAAAAGTCGAGAGAAGATAACTTAAGAAATCACAATGAATTCTTTTACTTAAAATACTCAGGAGATTTTTAGTGTAAATACAACTTTATACTATTCATCACCTTTGTGCTTCTCCGTCTCACAATGTCGTGCTACGAAATATAGTTTGGTATATTCTTTAGTGAGAACCAGAATCAACAGATAAAGGGAAAATGATTTAGAAAATAAACACAGACTTTCTATGTCGTAGAAAGTAAATAAATTTATACATTTATAGATATAACTAAAATATAGGACTTAATCGGCCAACTCAGGAATCGGCATAACTTAGAATGAACAAGATTTTAATTTACTATTTAAAATTTACGACAGACATGGAGATCGGAAGTTCACTACGAAATTTTAAGTGTAACGCTGACGTCCTTAAAAATCCATCTCTGATAAAAACTGGCGCAACGAAATGATCAGTATTCCGATTTACAAGTGATCATTTACCTAACTACCTATCTATCTAAAGCTAAATGTAGTTAAATTTTTGCCTGCTCTGCGTTTGATTTGAGCTACTAAGACCAAACTTCGAAAATCGATTTCCATTGATTAACGTTCATACCGTAATGAATATGATGAGGTCCCAACTAAAAAAAAAACCTAACAACTAAGGAAAGCGATCATTGTTATTACGTCAAGTATAACCCAATGGTGATATTGTTACTTCCAATTACTGGACAGGAATATTGTTGACTTTGAGATTCTTTGATAGAAATCCTGGCCATTTAGCGTCCACAAAGATGGCAAGCAGCTCACATCTGCTTCTCCTGCGATGCACTGAACTTGGAACATAACAGTGTCTCTGAACAAATCAAGTCTCGAAAAACCACAAGCCCTTCGAAGAGAAGATCATGTTTGAGTCGCCTTTGCTCAGATGCTAAGAAAAAAAAAGGAATAAGAGTCAATCACAGACAAGACTTAGAATGCTAAATCAGACGAAAAACACTAGAAAAAATCGGGATACTTTGTTAGTATTGACGAGTTGGTAGGCTACTGAAAGAAAGCTTTATGTATCTGCTCCAAATGGAAAGATCGGTAATATTTGTTTATCAAAAAGTTTTAATGTAATACTCAATAAACATTTCCTGCATTTCGAAGGGTTTTGGTATTTTTTTGTTCCCTATTAAGTAGGCTATTTCTTTTAGTAGATAATTCCCTACATGTAGTATTTTACTTGGTGCAGTCTATTTAAAAACTGCAGAATCCTTCTGCTGCTATATTATATAAAAGATAAATATTGTAACAGTTTGTATGTAACCTTTTAGAAATCATTTATTTGTGTTTTTGTAGAAATTATTTATCTCTTTTTATCTGTATTTTATTCATTTTAATCGTTATTTATTTTAAAACATTCCTTTTCTATTTCCTAATTACTGATGTTCTGTTTATTTTTAAATTCTTTTCCGTTGCAGCCGTTGAATCAGTTAATTAATGTAAGTTCGTTATGTTTTAATCCAATCATTCTGTACATTTTTAATTAACCTTCCAATCAAATTATTCAATGTAAATACCAATACATCAATATTTACAATATATACAATCAATATTTTTCATTTAATAATTTAATTCAGTTCAGTTCCAGAACTTGACTCGTTGTTTTTCCATCTCAACGACTCTCCCAGTACAATATTCTATCTATCATTTTTGTACAATAAATAAAGTATCGAAATTATATATTCTATTTTTTTTTTGTCATCAATGAATAAACGTACAAACTAATTTAATCAGGAAAAAAAAATCGAAACAACCTGTAGTAGACGCGCCGAGTTTTGAAACTCCCAGAATGCAACGCAGATTATAGATTATCCTTTCTTAACCGTTCGCTAACATTCAAATAGAAGAGATCGCTTCTCTTCTATTTGAATGTTAGCGAACGGCCAGGAAAGGAATATCTATAATCTGCGTTGCATTCTGGGAGTTTCAAAACTCGTCGCGTTTACTTTAAAGTCATTGTATGATCTCCGTTCTGTGTTTGCTTCGACTTATAAGAACTCAACAGAAGCCACTCAAATGATTTTCATGTGCACAGTGATTTGATTTTTCCTATGTTGTTTCATTGGGGTTAACTTTCCTTTAATTAATTTTATTTATAATTTATAATTTTATTAATAGATATCATGCATTTGCTGCATTGGCGGCTAGGTAAAGTTTCTGTGTAAGCTTAACTAAATTCTATGTAAACCAATAGTCCTCAATTTCATATCGTAATAAATACGTAAGTATTTGATTCTGATCGATAACCCATTCGGAAGAGTTCTGAGGACAACTGAGACGGGAGAAAAAAAAATGTCAATTTAACTTCATTTGTAATGCTTATTTCAATTGTAATCTTTTAAATCAAAATTTTTATTCATTTGACTAATATCTCTTTCCGCAAGAAATTTTGCCTACGAACACATTCAATACAACAGCTACGTTTTTCAACACCTGGGACAAAACATCAAAATATCGCCCATCTTGTATAATTGTTATCTAAAATCGCCCTTCTTACAACCAAAAACAAATTTATGAACATTCTTATTTTGCAGCTTTATTTCTCATCTTCATCAAACCCTGCTCGCTACACTACTGCGAAAGCATAGTTACTTAGCTCAAGCTTAGAATGTAAAGCCTGTTATCACATAGCTATTTTTAATATTGTTTTTTAACTAAGCCATCCCCCTGTCTCCCCCTGGTAAGTATGAGATAATCCAAGAAGAATCGATTCCAAGCGGTTGCGGCAAAAAAGTAGACTAATATCTTATTCCTTTTTGAATGAACTCATTATTTGATAGCGCGCTAACAAATAGAATAAAAGTAGGATTGGATATTGGGGGACCAGCAATAGTCCAATGGTTAGCGTTCCTGACTGCGAGGACGAAGCAGGTCCTTGGTTCGAATCCAATGCAAGGCGGAAAAAAAAATATAATCTGACTTTCTCAGCAAGGGAAACTTATAATTAACAATTGCGCCGGACAGGCAGACAGAGAAATAAATATTTTAGTAATATAGATTAAAAACAATGTTGATATATGTCTACCGATTCTCTCTATCCCTTCTCTCAAACATCAACAACAACAACAATAATAATAGCAATAATAATAATAATAATAATAATGACTTAGTCGATCATGTAAATAGATTCATTTTGAATTATATCTTATTAGAAAACATCTTCTAATCAGAAGATATCTTATCTCATTTCAATTTAATAAAATTCTTTTTATATGTGTTGCTTCTTTCCCGTATTTGACGTCAGATGGAATTCGACCTTAAACAGCAATAAACCACTTCCAAAAAGCTCCCGGGGTGCATGAACAATTAGCAAATAGATTCAAAACGGAGATAATGATCCAAAAAGAATTATTTGATGCTACTAAGCACCGTACCGAGTCAAGACGGCCAAGCTGGTTAGACAAGGCCAAAGAGATGGTTTCCCACGACTGCGTGATCTCGCTACCTTCTTGCAACTTTTCCCGCCGCATTTTCTGAAGAATGTTAAAATTGTAAAGAAAGGATCTTCGAGCTCAAGACACACGTTTGACCTATTATGAGGTGAGAAAACAAACACTTTCTCATCTGTGGGAAAAGCTAGTTCTAAGATATATTTTGAAGAATAAGGTTGTCAAAGCAAAAATCATCGCCGGCTTTTGTGAATAATCTAATTTTATTTAAAAAAACCCTAAATTCAATCTATCCATTCAAGATTCGAAATTTGCTTAGCGCCGCTTATTTATTCATTTTTCTTTCTTTCTTTCTTTATTTATTTATTTATAAACTTGATAAAAAGGAGATATTCAATATAATCATCAACATTTACGCTTATTTTTTTTCTCATAAATTTTATTTTCTGTTATTAGAAAACCAGCTGTACCCGGAATGCGTTGCAATGTCACTCAAAGAAAGAAAGTGTTTGTGTTTTAATTCCGTTTATTGAAGTGCTTTTGGATATATAATATTTTTTGTTTTTCCGTCTGGTGCATAGACGAATAAATCAGAAGGTTTTCCAATGCGTGAGCAGGCCATATACAGCTGTCCATGTATGAAGCATGGATTTTCCAAACTATCGACACACTTGTAGCGATTGTCCCTGTGCTTTGTTGATGGTCATTGCAAATGCGAATCGCACTGGAAACTGCAAACGTTGAAACCGGAAATACACTCATTTGTTGAAACGACTTGCGCACCAATTATTGTAAAATGGTTCTACTAATTCAGAAACCTTCGCGGGCGTGCGCACAACAACTCACCAAAGTTTCATCGCAATCTGATGAATAGTATAGGAACGCATACAGAACAAACAAACAAATATTCATTTTTATATATTAAGATAAATAAAGCAGATATAAAACAAATAAAGATGATAAATAAATAAATATCATCAAATAATATTATTTGATAATAAATCAAAAGAAATTTACTACATTTCAGATTTACACTACATTTATACATTATTAACCAATTTTTGGCTACAATTTAAGGAGGACAAGGTCCATTCTTCATCTTCGAGTTTGTGGCTAATTTTAAAATATACTGATTACAGTTAGGGCCACCTCATTTTTGTTACATTGAGATAGAATTTATTATTATAATGCATAGGTTGTATTTAGTATTGCTTTCCTCCAATTTTCCTTTAATTTTTCACGAAATGTATAATCCTGTAAAGATACTGTAGATTATGACCTATGTTTGGATTTTAACGAAATTAAGGTTTTCAGGCTTAAAGCATCTTTATTTTTCAGGTAATGTGTCTGTGTGTCAGTCTTATTTAGAATTGTACAGGCACGATTTTAAAAAAATATTGCACTGATCTTGATCAGATATTAGCAAAAATACCCTGCTTCGCGCGGATTACAAAAAAGAGTTGTCCTGATATGGATGACAGACAGCCTTGTTGATCTAACGAATATTATCTTAGCAATGTCAAAGGATGACTTGAAGGCTTTCCAAAAAAACCCAAAAAAAACCGATCAAATATGACTTAAGTATTTCTCCTCCTTCAGGTTGTTTGTTACTCAAGTAACAAAAATAACTAAGTGATTAATTATTCAGCAAAATGTCAAAATTAAAAACAGATATGTTACCTTTTTACCGTATTTCCTTCTTTCCTATTTACATGAACGTCGTAAAATTCTATTGGAAGAATGTTCAACAATAGCTTTATTATAAACTTCGAGAGGAAGCGCAAAGACGCCCTCCTTACAAATCCAATTCACAAGGGCGTTGGACATCACTGGAAGGCATCCGCGTAGGACATGCAGTGGTTGACGAAGTATGATAATATATTATTTTTAATTAAAAGGACAGAAGCTCTTCGAGCCACCGACAAGTCATCTCCTATCGGACTGAGGGGACAGATTATTTTGGTGAGACAAATAAGCTGCCAACGGCAAATTTAGTGAGGATCCATTCGTTATCAAGTGGGAGTTCGCATGGCTCTTTATATATTCCATTAACCTTTCATCTGTTAATAGATAGGAATAGGGAGCCATAAACTAATACTTTAACATCTCTTCTATGAGTTCAATAAAAATTCGATTTGCTTATCAATGAATCTAAAAATCTTTGTAGGATTTTCACCCATTTTGCTTGGAATTTTTTAAATATAATGATCAGGTTCCCACCGATTCTTTGCATCTACAACTTTGAACCGTAAAACAGTTCATCAAATGCAACAGATATTCATATCAGTTTAATATTCAAACTGCTGCTTAAGACACTGCCAAATAAAGATGCTACTATGATTTATTTTTTTTTTTTTATGAATTTTAGGAATGATGAAAGAACAACTTCAGAGACTGAAAGAGTTCCAAAAAATTGTGTTGAACGGCATTAGAGATATCTTTGGAAAGTAAACAAACTGATCAAATTCTAATATCCTTGTCAATCTCATTAGAACTATTCATCGTTACTATTTTAACGGACGATCGACGTGTTATCAAATCAAATATTCATTTCTAAAGTAACACACATACATTTAGAAAACAGTCAGATAATTCAGTTTATCTTCCACATGAATTTTAGATAAATGATTTCTATTATATTCTAAGAAACTGTGGAGATTCTTTACATTCTAAGTAAAGGAAAAAAAAGGTCCGTTGAAAGTTAGTTTCTTAAGTGCCAGACTAACCATCTGCCCTTAATTGAAAATGCCCGGAGGACCAGTACCTTGGTTTACAAGATTGGTCCTATTTGCAAAATATGCTGGGTCTAATTTTTGGTTCTGATATTGACGTGGTTCTTACCAACGGTAAGCATTGTGATCCTTCGCCACTCTTAAAACTGTTCTTATTATTTCAAATTCACTCACCACAATTCCACAATAAAACGGCCAATGTATAATTTAAATACCAAAAAGAGTATTACATATAAAATTATTTCTTCTTAATATTTCAAAGTTTTGAGAATTCTACTAAAAAATCCGAACTGCCTCCACATTCGAATTCTATTCTATCCACAATCGGGCTTCATAGATTTAATCTATAACACATCGTCATTAGCTACGTCAGAGCTGTAATAGGAAAGATGTTTTCAGTCTTCTTAATAAATAAGGCCATTCGAAACATTCGCTTCATTCCCATGCTTTTCTCCCCTGCCCACTTACATTCTAACCGATTAAATCAAAGAAAAAAAAATAAGAAAGACATCCTTACAAACCTTATTTCTAATGACGAAAATATATCCAATTACTTATCAAATTATTAATACAAAGATATCACGAAGATTACATTGATATGAAAGACATTCGTGTCGTCAGTAACGATATTGGTAAAATTCGAAATAATCTAGAACAGTGATTCCTAATCTGGGGTTTTTGTAGCTTACGGGGGGGGGGGGGGGGCACAGGTATGAAAAATATAAGTGATATATTAGTTAATAAAATATCTATATACGTAAGAGGCATAACCGACTGATTGACTCACTCACTCACTCACTACAGCCAAAACCGCTGAACCTAGGAACTTAAAATTTTCGGGATGGGTTCCCCTTATGACGTAGACTCTCAATAAAAAAGGGTTTTTTAAAAATACCATTTATAAGAGGTGTAAAACGCGGAAGGGAAAAAGTTTCTTGAAGGTTATGCATATCTCGGAATCGGTTTGAGCTAGAAACACCAAAGTTGACATGAGAGTGTTCTTTGTGAAAATCAAAAAGACCTGTATTCTACGAACTTTCGATATTGGCGTCCTAAGGGGTTTAAACGGGGAGGGGGGGAAGGAAAACTTTCTTGAAAGCGCCACATATGCACCTGGAGGCGACAATTGGAACTACAAAAATATTGTTGTTCAACAATTGGAACTAAAATATTGTTCTGCATAATAGCGCTACAGATTAACCTGGTGGCGACAATTGAAACTAAAATGTTGATGTGCATAATAACGCCACATATTAACCTGAAGGCAAAAACTAGAACTATGGGGTGTAAACGGGAGAACGGTGAAGGGATGGGCAAACATTGTTAAAGGATACTTCTACGGGGTTTGCGGGATATGTACAGATAAAGATTTTTTACGATCTGGAGAAGGTTTGAAGTGATAGGGGCTTAGGAAAGGGAGAAAGGGGTGAGAAGTCTCACATTCTCCGATCTCGACATTAATTTCATATCTAGGAATCTCGAGTTACAAAATTCAACTATAATGTTACTTTGTACATATCACGTGATTTTTATACCAATTAGGAAAGCTTCGAAGTGATCTCACAATTTCAATTCCTTTCTCATCCACAATATTTTAACACGTACGAAGAACGGGTATTTTGATAACCATTGTACTTCTTACACAAAACTATCTGGGTTTATGTCTAGGCCAGTTTCTTTGAAATTAGAATTCAATTAAAATACAAATGTATGGAAAAAATCTACTTTTTCTCACAATTCACAGATGCTAATTCTGTGATTTCTCTGGCGTACCTTTCTGAAATTTTTGGGATTATTAACTTAGTTAATGCTTTACTATAAAAAAACAGATAGCCCAAATCTCTTGGAAGTCAACGAAAAGACTTTTCATTTCAAGAATATTGTTTCTGGGGGGAAGAAGAAAAAATCTGATAATTTGAAAATTCCAATGTCTTTTATGAAAATAATTTCTACTGACCAAATACTTCGAACCTCTTTTTACATTGATTTATTAAAAAGATTTTTTAAAAAAATCAGACAACCGCCGAATTAAAGACTGCTAATTAATCTCTGCAATAACCAAAATCTTGGAAACGATCTTATCTTGATGTTAATAATTTTTGGTGAAACTTTGGAGAACATAGTCCATTCCTATTAATTCCGTTCACATTATGATAATATGTTCGTACGTTTCTCATCGTTTTTGGCGCGTAAATCCAGGTCAAACTGAGGAGGATTTTTAAGATAATAGAATCAGAACCCGATCATGTCTTGTAGGAACGATCACCAATAAATTTATTCCCATGTTACTTTTACGGACAATGAATAATACCGCGAAGTTAAGTTTTCATTTCGATGTCACTTATTCGTAAATCTCTTAAGATCAGATTGGCATCCTGATGAACGCGTGTCATTCCATTTTCATTCATTGCTTTCTTTTGAATTGCAGCACAGGTAACCTTCAAGGTTAATTGCAGTTTTGATTTTCTGAAAGATACACAGAATTATTAAACACCAAAAATTAATAAAGTTTGTTTAGAATTTTTTCATCCGCAAGTCCTAAGAAGATAACAAGAAGTTTGTGGAAGCCAAAATCTTTCAGATAACAATGCACAAGAGCAGATTCTTTCAATCATTAAAAAAAAATGCATTAACATTAATTATCTAACTGATAGTTAGAGGAATACATATATTTTCAGATATTCGGACATGTGCTGCGAAACCTTCTTGTACCCAGTGGCAGCAGTGGCAACGTCAAATACAAGAAATGTCCTATTTCTTGTAGTCCAATGGACTAGTCAACTGCCACGATTGCAGTCTTAAGACTACTTGGAACATACTGTATCTTCTTACAAATGCTCTTGACTTTTCTTAAATTATTTGAGTAAACCAAAGAATTTTCTGATCTATGATATATTCCAAGACTAAAGGCCTATCATTTGTAAAAAATTCCCAATTTGAGAGTGATAACGCACATATTCGATTAGAAATGATACGAATATTAAGATTTAAAATTCTGTGATTATCATGTTGCTTTTCTAATACTAGACATTACCTTGTCTTTTTTTATTCAAGTAACTGATATAGATTTATGTTTTAGGATCCGTATTTAACTTTTAATTTAAGAGTTAAGACGAATGATGTATGACATCAGATCTTCAAGTCTAAATGGTCATCAACGACCTAGATGAAATCTCATCATTCTTACATTTATATAAAATACAACAAGATGAAAAATCGGCAAACTGACTGAATCTCAACAATTGTACGACGTTTTATCAAACCAGATCATTCACACAACCAATTTAAATTAAAAAATTAAAAAAAGCTTTCTAGTTATTAGTTGTTTTCTAAATTTTATATTTTGAGTTTTCTAATTAATTTTAGATAGACAAAAACAGAAAGAGTTTAATATTTTATTATATGAGCTCTAAAATTTCCATTCAATTTTGAATAGAAAACTTTGTCAAAGCTCTTTATGAGAGCTGTTAGTTATTAATTTGTCTTTGTGTTTAAATACCAATTCCATTTTGTAACCTTGACTTTCAAGAAGATATTATTCCTTTTAATTTAGAATATATATCATATCATTCTATTAATAGGCAAAAATTGTACGGATCTTTGTAAATTTGAAATAACCAATCACAGTGCAGCGTTGGAACACGTCACTCGTCGGCCTTGACACGTCAGGTATGACGTCACGCCCATGTTTAAACATGGCGTCTCGAATATTCGTCCCACTTCACCGCGACGGATCGCGATTACACAATTATTATCAGCGTATTGAAATTTTCTTTCCTACATAGATGAAGTTTACACTGAAATGCATGAAATTAATGCGTCAAAATTTATCAGAGAATTTGTAAAACCTCGGTTTTTACATAATTTCGGTTGTGAAGTCACTCGATCACTAATCAACAAGTAGAAGACAATGACGATGCACGTGCCGTCATTATTGTCCAGACAGGATTATTGGTATTGGCTGTTGGACATTCGTTATTGTTATTGTTAAAACTGGTAAATCATTTTTTTATTTTCTTTTAACAAAATTTGGCTTAGTCATTCAAATTATATGTGGGCTGTTGTGGAAGTCATGGCTTTTAAAAAAATGAGCTTAGAACATCTTTTTCAATCTTGTGTTTTTCAAAAATTTCAGGATATTTCAAAAATGTGGCATTTGTTTTACTTCCGTTAATATTGCCTCAATTTCGACGAGCCTATTCTTTTAGGGCAGCAGGTTGCCATTATATTTCATAATGAGAAACCGCAGCGCTGGCTACTATGAAAGTGGTAAATCAATTTTTTATTTTTTTTTTATTTTAACAATATTATAATATTATTTTAACAAATAAGCCGATATTCAAATTACATATGGGCTGTTGTGGAAGTCATGGCTTCTAAAAAAATTAGCTTAGAACATATTTTTCAATCTTGTGTTTTTTAAAAATGTGGAATTTGTTTTACTTCCGCGAATATTTCACGGGTCGCAACTTGTATTTCTTAATTAGCTTGACAGAGGTGTGACGGAGCCTAAAAAAATATCAAAACTTTTCTGATTCTTCTTCAAAATTTCATTTTTTTTTTTAATTTACTTTAATGAAATTTCACGAAAGCAATCATTGTTAGGAAATATAATGAGTTCCTTTAAAAGTTGAGCGAAAATGCGAGCAATGAAAAGAGTCTGAAATCTGTTCTCTCAATTAGCATTATTTAAAACTGAATTTATTTATGCAAGTTTCGAAAATGTCTTGAAACTTCAGGAATTTTTCCACCGGGTTCTTGTCACATTTTGTTCTTAGCGCTATAAAGTGAAAGGATCTTTCTTACATTCTCTTTTCTTAGGGGGAAAAAAATTCCTATCCAGACAGGATAGGAATCTGATTCGGCTGCATGTTAACCTTTCACCTCTACACCATCCACCTGAAATCCAATCGCCCAATCTTAAGGTTAAAGGGTTTTCAGCTAGAGGCATTGAACCCGCCATCTTGTTACCACTCAGTTGTCGTATAGTCATTAGATAAATAATGTATCTAGAAAATTACAAAATAATTTAAACAGCACAACGATTTAGTAGACATCCTGTATTTACAACAACAACATAATATCAAGAAAGTGATAAAAAGAAGAAAAATTACTTTCGTCAACAATAAGAAAATGGAAAAGTCTATCAAAAGACGCTGTTACGAAACAAACCAAACATGTAATTTATGGTGTAATAAGATCTTATTTACTCATGAATTTAAGTGATTGAACCCGTCATCTTGTTACCACTCATTGTATTACCATAAAATATGTTTACCACTTACAGTAATAAACTGTTTTTAACGTCAGGTTGTTTTTCACGTCATTAGGGTCTTTATTAGGAAAGATTACAGATAAAATGAAATTTCAGTTTACGAGAAGTTATATGAAGTTATACGAGGCTTTCGACTTACATTTTTAATTTGGAAACCTTTTATTCCAATCCTCTTTTTCTGTTCGATATATATTAATGGGGTTATAAACGTTTGACCAACCCTACAACACTCCAAATACAGTAAAACCCCGTTATTATGCTCGTCAAGGGACCATGAACTATAAGCGTAATAAGCGGGATAGCGCTATAGACGGGAAATGGTTTATGAGATTGGGAAACATTTAGACACCATTTTACAAGAAAGATACTTTATTCTGCAATAGATTTAATGCAAATGTGAGCTTATTTCCTATTAAAAAAAATCTTTGATTGTGGTTTGCCGTGTGTGTGTGCTACTGTTATGAATTATGACATTTTCAATGCGGTTCAAGTAACAATTAATATCAATTGATACACCACTAGGAGCAACACTAATATATTTTCGGAGCAGATTTAGTGCATTGCCCGCTATTTCACGCGCCTTTACTTGAATGATTGGGCCACTTAATGGCACTGATGCATCACGGGACTGATGAATCCATTCAATTAGAATTTCCTCGGCATCTTAATATTTTCCACACTTTACCTTTTTACGTTTGCAACCACTCTTCGCTGCATTGATAATTCCATTCTTATTGTTTATTATTGTTCTCAGACTGGATGAGGTGATTCCTAGAGATTCTGCGAAATCCTTCTGACTTAGTAAAGAATTCTCGTCGTACTTACGGAGAATTTCCAATTTTTCACTTAGTGAAAAATTTCGAAGCGGAAATCCCTTTCTATATCTTACTGTATCACAGACCCGCACTTCAAAGAGTTCAAAGATTCCCTCCTACCAGGGAAAGAAAAGAATCTCTACAGTGTTACATTTCTTTTCGATACAAAATTTCCGATAAAAAAAAAGCGCTACAAGCGGGATTTGAAGCGTTATAAGAGGGTAAAAGTATACAGAGTTACATAGAAAATTCCAGGGACCGTATGAAAGGAGCGTAAAGAACGGGATAGTGCTATAAGCGGGAGCGTAATAACGGGGTTTTACTGTAACTCCAAATGCGCAAATAAGTTATAAGTATTTTTAAATAGGTAAAATACCGCGGTTCTAACAAATTGAAAAATAAATATATTGGTTTTATTTTTAAAAAATTGTAATTTTTTAAATTAAATTTATAAACAAAGTCAAAATTACATTTACATAAACATTTAAATGTCTATTTACATATATTTATAAAATTACATCAATATCCTCAAATAAAAAAAGATAATTTTGATCCTCTTACATCTGGATGAGGTCATGAGTCTTTCTCTAAATAATGCTTCTATAAAATTGTATCAATGATTGCAATGGATGATTATGACAGACATTTTGATTTTGAAAGACGACATTGCAAAATATGGCAAAAATTAGAGTTAATTAGAATCTGTGGAAATTGAATTCCGTCTCGTTTCACGCAGTAAGGAGTCTGCATTGAGATATAAATATGACAGGTTATACTGCTGGATTCGAATCTCAATACAGAAACAGAGTCACGCGTCAATGAATGTAGCGTTGTAATGAGGTAAGATGTTAGTCACTTGCGGAAGGCAAAAGAGGACCGACGAATCAAAGACTTCAGGAGAACAGCAGGGGGAACGAAAAAGGCTATTCACCGTCCGCCAAGTGCAGACACTCAGCTGGACGCCAGGTGGTGTGCGAATATACAGAGTCAGTAGATACGATGCAAAAAGCTCCGACTCTATAAGACTTGACGGCACGCGAAGAAATAATGGCCAAGAAGTGAAATACTTAGGACTGACTGAAACACATTCAATAAATTACTGCTTCTTTATTATTATTATTATTGTCGTATATTGAAATCTATATTATCAAAAGAACATTATATGTTTAATAATGAATTTCAAGTTAGCCTTGTTACTAAGCTGGCAGGCTTAGGTTACAAAAAGAATCGAAACAAACGATTTTGCCTTTCTTTTAAAATGAATCATATATTATATAAAATCTTTTATTTCTGTCTTTCCGGCGCAGTGCAACACTGGAAAACGGCGTTTCATTGTTCATTGTTGCGACAGATTCACAATGAGCATTGTTGAACTTCAAAATTTTCTATGAAAAAATTTCTGTAATGAATGTTCGCGATGGGAATCGAACCTGCAACCTTTCTATCCGAAGTCAGACGTCTTATCCATTAGGCCACGGGGACTACATTCAAATTACTTTTTCTTATCACTCCCTTTGTGTGTGTGTGTGTGTGGCGCAATGAGAGATGAGCCAGAGAAAAAAGAAAATAACTAATTAATATTAGCCTACTAGATTAAAATTTAAATTTCAATGTTCATTTTTTTATCTTCTCTCCGTCAACAGTGGCGCGCGCTATCAAATAATGAGTTCATTCAAAAAGGAATAAAATATCACTTTTTGCCATAACCACTTTGAATCGATTCTTCTTGGATTATCTCATACTTACCAGGGGGAGACAGGGGGGTGGCCTAATGTTTTAAATATATGATCTGTAGTTATTTAGAAAAAGAAAAAAAAAATCCCCCTTTCTTCAAAATAAGATTTTGATATACTTAAACTGGATTAACTTTCTTCAACCATTATAAAAGTGAATGCTAAACCATTGTCATTTGTTGAATTTAGCATTATTTGCATTCCTATCTGCAGTTCGAGGCTTAATCTCAAGGATTCGCCGCCATATTGAATTTATCGAAGGGAGAAACATTCAAGACAAAGCAAGAGAGAGCAATCTGTTGTCTATAAATTTTTTTGTCAGTTTTCAAGAAGACCCGATCATTGGTTGAAAAGTTATTAAGGGAGAGGACACACAAGAGGATCTCATAAGCCTACCTCTTTCTCAGAAAATAGGCCAAAAAATAGGCTATATTATTGCATGATTTTTCTCTCATCTTTGAATAATGATCATAACATTTTTTTTTTTTCCTATCCTAAAAATCTTTTAATAAAAGACTTCAGTATTCCATAATGAATAAAAAAAAATAATAAAAAAAAAAAGAAGAAAAATAGTTTTTTCTCTACAGTGCATTTTCTTTTAATAAATTGTCTAACAGCATAACAAATTGAGTTCGCTAAGCCTATCTATTAAGACCAGGGAAAAAAAAAATTGCTACATTCTTCGAAGACATACTTAGTTTTGAAATAAAAAATTATATAAAAGGGACCACATCTAAACCTATACTTAAGCATCTGGTTTTCCAACAAGTAGATTCAAAAAAAAGAAGAAAGAAATAAAAAAAAAAAAAAATAGGCTTAAACTAAAAAAAGATTGTCTAGGCAAAGATTGCCGAAAAGGTATTTACGAAATCAAAACAAGAATTAGCAGGACTTCTGCTACCTGATTTACCCAGAATGATAGTTATCTGTCATTAAAAACCTATCTTTTTTTACTATAATAACTCCAGCTTCGCCAAAGTTTCAATCATAGCCTGCCAAACATATTCTCACATCATATAGTATTAATAAAAAAACTAATGAAAAAAAAAAATCTTGGTCATTTTTCTTCCGGCTTTTTAATAAAAAGTTTGAATTAGGGTGACCAAGCCCACATGCTTTTGGGGGATTAGAAATTAAGAGTTCGTAAAACAGACAGAGGATAATACTAGGATCAAAGGAATGTCGAGCACCATTCAATAAAAAAAAAATCACAAAGACGACTCAGTGCTTTGTAAAATTGTAATTAAATTAAGAATGTGTTATAGATATTCTGGCAACGCTGAAGTGGCGCTTTGGAAATATTCAAATCGTAATTTAAATTGTTATAGATTCCCCTCTAATCAGGGTTTAGAACTGAGCATTACGATAAAATTTGCTTTTGTGCTGTAATGCAAGTAGCAATTGGCCAGATGGACATCACATGTCGACGACTGTATCATTTCTTAGAATTTCTGGCAATCACTGTTAGAAGAGAATTCGTGCTTATATTCTGTATCCTAAGACATAAGAAACCTTTACACATCATCATGTGATTTTCGTCGACCACCTGTGCCCAGTTGAATTTCCGGCTCTTGTAGTTCACGTGAATTTTAAAACTTGAGAAATATAGGCAGTGATTTTCACACTAATAGACGTCAATAAATGCTTTAATTTAAATAATAAATTTTGATGCAAAAATTGAACATCATTTTTTATTCAAAAAGGTTAACAGGCTAGTCACTAAGAGTCGAAATTTGAATAAGAATGTTTGGAAGTGAATGGTAGCTTTGTAAATGTAGTGGCTATATGTTTAGATTCTCACAAAACTATAAAGGTTGAAGAATTAAATTATTAAGATTAAAGGTATTATTGTGATGGTTATAATATTAATAATGTTACATGATGTAAGAGCGTATTCATGTTCGTGATTATCAATTTGTTATATTCAGAAATTGTTTTGTAATTTTAAAATCAGCTTGAGAAAGGAAAGACGGTTGCTTTCCGAAAATTTGCAGTTCTTTAATATATTTATTTGTTGTGAAGATAGTCTATTTTTTTTTTATGCTAAAAGAAAGGATAAAAACTTGACAATTGCATCATGAAACAAAGTTTTAACAATTTTTCTTGCAATATTTTGACAAAAATATATATTTTTTTTTTCGAAATCAGACAAAAAGTTTTGGTACGTCAAAGTCCAGTTGCCACGTACTTATACGAATACATCATTTTATTTACAAATTATTTATTTACCCCCCCCCCCCCTCCTAACAAATATCGTACCTTCCAGCTGCATTCCAATAATCGCCTGCCCTTTCCATTCCCACAGTGCAAAAGGGTTCCTTTGGCTATTTAAGCGCATGTTATTAAATTTTTGGTTACTTTTGCCGGAAGAAGGTCCCCCTTTAATCATGGGCCGAAACTAGTAGTTTTTTTTACAATTTTATTGCATTTTTATTTTACTTGACAAGTGCGTCGGCGTCGCAAGATCTAATTTCATTTTTAGCCCAAGTTAATAATTTTTACAACTCTATGAAATAATCATACCATAAATACATCCCTTCTCCTACATTTTACTAATTCTGTCGATATTTCTTCTCACAAACCCTTTTCTTCGTTATATCCCTCTGTTTTAAGGTCTTCATTTAACGTGTGAAAGATGATCCATTAGATATATCACAGCAAGACAAGCACACTTCAGTAACTTTAAGGCATTTAATAAAATTTTGTTGACAATTCCGAAAATTGGACTGTTTTTCGTCAGATTGATAAAGCGTAGACATCTTTGGGAATATTTGAAAGGATATGAGAAGAGAAGATTTTTTTCTTTCTATCTGCTATTCTATTGCCAATCAGTGACATTCGAAATCATTCGAAAAATCAACACGAAGAGAATAAGTAAAGCTGACTTGCAAGTACAGTACAAGTATACGTTAAGCATTTACTAACATCACAGAGTTATAAGTAAGCAGTAGAAGTTAATGGAAGAGTAGGATTTATTTTAATTCTAAGGAAACTATTAGAACAAATTTCGGATAAGGACATTTCCGAAAAGAAAATCATTATAAAGTCTCATCTTTATTTCACACTAATGGCAAAATGAACTAATGCGGATCCCAGGCAAATCTAACAGTAACTGCAAGGTTGTTTTTTTTTAAATAATCATAATGGACCACTTGAGGTTTACGCCCCTATCGACGTCACGTATGACGTATAAGCACATGCTGCGAGATCTTGTAGGATAAACAAATACATAACTTAGTGTGAATTACTCAAAAAATCGCCGATTTTTGATATTTCAAGACGGAATGGTTCAGTACTGTGCAGTTCCTTTTTGTAATAATTCTGTAAAAACGCTTGGAATATCCTTCTTTAATATATATCTTCTATATCTACACGGGTTAAAACAAAGCACATGGCTTTGTTTATCCCACAAGCCAAGCAGTAGCCTGGTGGGATATTTTGTAACTACGAAGCCCCGCCTATCCTCAAGTGGTCCATTCAGTAAAGAATAACTCGTACTATTCTTTACATCTTTTTTTAAAGTTTATCCATTTAGGAGATTGTTTCTAATTCTAATTTAATTTTAGAACATTTCAGAACCGTGAAAGCAAAACAAAACCTTCTTTAGTAGAACAAAAAAATGGTCGCAAAATATGGAAATTACAAATGGTTGTTGATCCTAACTTCTTCCTCGGTCCACATGAGGACAGCGATTCGTGAATTGGGAAACCACTGTTATAAATGAATATTACTAATTATGTTTCTCTTATCACGATTAATATCTTTGATTCAGAACTGTAAACATTCATGAATTGTAACTTTAATTGTAGATGATCTAAGCAAAAACTAAGCTTCCTAAATTTAAATTCGAAACAACGGATCAAACAATAAATTAATAGTTACGGATCAGTAACTCAAATGCAATCTCTTTTAAGCTAAGGTAGAATACAAAGAAAGACTAAAAGAAAGTCTCAAGATAGAAACGAACCAGATACTATACGTTTTTGACGCCAACACATATGGATTGGCTTTATAGCTCTTCAAAACACACACAAACACAAAATATTTCAAAAATCAGCAATAAAAGCACTAAATTGATAACAAATAATTACGAGTTTTAATTTTAGTGGACCGGACCAGATTAACACATTTTGGCCAGGGAATTTATGTTTATATTAGTAAACCGTTAAATACACGATTATTTAGCGAACTGGTATTCATGTTTCAGAAACGGTTCCTACCCACTTTAAACTTATTATCCCTTATCGATCCTCACATTGGATAAATGTAAACCTAGCCAATCCCTCAATACGAAGAGAATAAGTAAAGCTGGCTTGCAAGTACACTACATACGTTAAGCATTTACTAACATCACAGAGTTATAAGTAAGCAGTAGAAGTTATTTGGAAGAGTAGGTATACTAATGTTCTATTTTAATTCTAAGGAAATTGTTAGAACAAATTTCGGATAAGGACATTTCCGAAAAAAAAAATCATTATAAAGTCTCATCTTTATTTCACACTAATAGCACGCCCCACACACAAAAAAAGCCAATTTATTAAATATTAAGATGTACAATTCTGTCATTTTTAAAAGCTGAAATTAAAGCTCCATTATAAATGTTGTAAAAATTTTTGTATCTATTGTCGACCCTTATTCGATCCTCTGGCGTGAATCCACCCTTCATACAAGTCCGTGGTCTTCAGAGGGTCGACACCAAATTCGGTGGGAATCCGATATTAAACATATTTATGATTGCACATGTTAATTAGTTACACAGTAAATGTTTGTAAGGGATATTTCCGATAAACAGATTTTCTTCCCCTGCAGATTCTGCTGAAAAGAGATAGTTGTCGATCGAAATATTACTTATCACTCCGTTTGAGAAAAACAGAAATCTGTATTTTAGAACCTTCCATCCTTTAAAACCGAGAGTTCTTCGAATAATTCATAAATAATAGATTTTCAAAAAAAAAAAAAACCCTGTTTAATTTGTTGGTGCAGTTGTCGATTACAGACGGTACTAGATGTGAAATAAATCCCTTCCGAGGACATTCCTTGGAAGTCATCCGTGGACACGAAGGGAATAATAAGGCAATTCTGAGTATGGGTTTCTAGAGGATGACACGCATAGTTCCACAGGTGAGCAGCGATCGCATTCCGGCGCATCACCTCGAGGGCGACTCGGATCCTTTCCTCCCCTCTGTCAGCAGCTGTATTTAAATTGAGCATGCCGGTAGAGGGTGGTAGTTAGTTACACAGTAAATGTTTGTAAGGGATATTTCCGATAAACAGATTTTCTTCCCCTGCAGATTCTGCTGAAAAGAGATAGTTGTCGATCGAGCTTCTCGGGCTTCTCCTCCTTCAAACAGCTGACCCATTGCTTCAGAACGCAACTGGCGGAGATCTTTTGACTTCGACGAAATAATAAGTAACTAACTAGGAAAAGGCAACTGGCGCCATGTTTGAACCACCTAATCAGACTTGAAAATACGTGGTTCTACTGATTGTAGTGCATGAGATGTAGTCCAACTAATTAGTAATCGATTCCGCCTTTAAAACACTCAGAATTAGGACTTCTCCGTAATTTCAAACTAAAATTAATTAAATTCGTCTGGATTATGCAACCGCAGCTAATTAAAGGAAACTTACCGCCTATTCAATTTTACCCAGTTGCTTTTATTTACATCTTTTTCCACTTTAGTCGTTAAATTAAATTTTTCAGAAAATTGCAATCAACATTACTAAAAAAAAAAACTCTTTTGTTTTTGTAAATGATTCCTCAATTCAACAACGAGAACAATTTACTTGAGACTGAAAAAGCGTTTTTAAATTTCCAATAATAAGCAGCCTGATTATATATATATATATAGCTAAGCCGGACAGCTATCTGAAATTTAAAAAAATTATGCATCATTCGAGTTTGGCCTTTCGATATATATATATATAAAACAAAAGACCCTGTTTATTTTGAAATTTCATTTTGCAGGGTACGTTGTAGAGAACCCAGACCACAAGTAGAGGATGAGCTCTTATCATGGGAACCCACAGAGCGATAAGGAAAAAAAATCGCTGCTTATTTATTTATTTATTTAACAAACTCTTACATAAGAACAACATTCTTGAGCAAGCAAGGAGTGATGTTAGACCATAATTCATTCCTCAATTATAAATGGCTATTCAAAACAAATATTGAATTAAGAATAAAACAGTAATTCTACAATAGTGCAATTCGTTCAATAGACCTACAGTAGAAATTCTATTATCCATGTCTCCAATAACTGAAGTCGAGCTAGTTTTTTTTTTTTTCCCCTTGTTTTGCTTATCAAGCAGTAAGTTATTTTAAACGTAGTATGTTCAGCCATGCAGATTCTAGTAATATACGCTGAGAAAACCCTACATAAGTGCACTCGAGGCTTTAGGTAAAGGGTCTCCCATAGGCGGAATTTGGAGGACAGGAGAGGCGGGGGCGCCCCCCCCCCCCCAAAAAAAAAAAAAATTTGAGGAAAAAACAAACTAAACATAAGTCGGCAAGCACTATTCACTTTTGATTACCCTCCTCCCAATAGGGTGAAATTCCGCTGATTGAGTCTCCAGTATCAGATTAGAAAATCAGCCTCCCCCCCCTCCCCAACCTCCCTACTAGTGAAAGGTCTAATAATGCTCTAGTAATCTTGAGTAAAATAAAGTGATGGAATCCTAAGTATCAGATTGATCTGCCCCTATGGTGTGTGTGTGTGTGTGTATGTGTCTGTGCGCGATAGTACTAGTTATAATGTAACTGTACTTATATATAGGTCACTGCCATTGTGATAATAGTTGAATAGTTACAAATATTAGAGCCGCACAGGCCTAATCAAAATAATAGTTAGATAATAATAAGAATTTTTCATCCTTTACTATTTTCGTAATTGCAGGCGGATAAAAACTAATCCATTTGGTATCATCAAACTAATCCATTACTTAAGGCATGACCACTTTTTGCGAAAGTCAGGGTTTTCTATGGTCCCAATTAAGTTCTATGAATTCTGCTGAATTAATATTTACTTAGGTATGATAACTTTTATACAATCATAGCAAAAAAAAATAGCCCACCCAGAACGAATGGTTGGTTGGTTGGTTGGTTGGTTGGTTGGTGTTTTATGGCGCAAAAGCAGCTGCGGCTAAGCTGCGCCAACCAGAACGAATGATTCGGGAACGACGAAACTCTGTATACTGCACCGTCACAGGTAGTTGTACCACTGATTGCAGTTGGATTGCGGTTGTCAGCTCAGAACAGCCACATTAGTATCCCTCCGGATATGGATGGCCGTCATATGACCACTGTGTGCTTTATAATCAGTGTCGACGAGCTCATTCTATTCAGTTTTGAACAACTGACAGAGTTTAAGAGAGGTCGTATCGTTGGACTGTGGTAGGCTGGCTGATCGTTCCGTCGAATTGGCCACTATCTAGACAGGTTCCGACTGTACTCTGCAACGGTGTTGGGAGCAGTGGAGATGTAAGGGAACACACAAGCGCAGGGAAGGCACTAAGAGACCTAGGCAGACTATCAGAAGAGAGGATCGTGTCATCGTCCGAAAGACGCGAACTGATCTAAGGATGTCCCTGTCCAATATTCAGACACATGTAGCGCTGTTACTAGAAACCACACGATGGCGAGATGATTTGAAAACGAGACTTGCATTTTTGGTGTCTCTTATGCTGACTGCCATTAACACCCTATCATCGGCATCTTCGTTTGGAGTGGTGTAGTGTGGAGGTGGCATGGACGGCTGTGGACTGGCAACGAATCGTGTTTAGTGATAAATTCAGGTTTTGTCTGGACGAGTAAAACCATTGTACTCGAGTATGGAGAAAAACCGGACAGCACACAATTCCGGACTTCATTGTTGAGCGGCGCACCATCAGGACTGTTAGCGTCATCTACCCATCTCTTACAATTCTTGGTCTGCACTGATCAGGGGAACATAGATAGCGCAGTGGTACATTCAGGATATTCTCCGGCCTCATGTACTCCCCGTCATGGAACAGCTGCAGCAGTCCATTTTCCAACAAGATAATGGCAGCCCACATACAACAGTTCATCGCTGAGGGCGAGCTTCTGCATCTAATGCTCGTTTGGTTAATCTAGAAGAAAAGAGCCAGAAAAAAAATAACTGATTAATTTTAATTAATGAGTTATTTTTTTCTGGCTCTTTTCTTCTTGCGTCACACACACAGAGGGAGTAATACGAGATATTTAACAACAATAATTTGAATGTAATCCCCGTGGCCTTATGGATAAGATGTCTGACTTCGGGTCGGAAGGTTGCAGATTCGATTCCTGTCGCGGACGTTTCATAGTAGAAATTAATTCTATTTTCACAGGCAATTAAAATTACTGTCCAAACTTAGAGAAAGTGCATTAGACACAGAGACCTGGAAAACTATATGAGAGATGATGTAAGTACAACAAAATAACAATGTATTGATAAATAAAATAAACTTTTTATTTGTATCTGTCAGCCCATTTCCTAGATATAAATCACATGAATTATATTAAAATTAAAAATTTCAAGGGAAGAAGGGAGGTTTTCAAGTACCCTCCTAGCCCTAACACGAGGGCACCCATCGTTACTATTATTAATCTTCCTACAAAGGCCAAATTATAATTCCTTTTAACTATATCCTCAAATTAGCATCAAAAGAATAGCTAATCGAAAGTAACCCACTATCATAAATGTATCAACTCTATAAAACAATTTCAATGAAAAAAAAAAAAAAAAACTTTAATAAATAAACTTACTTAACACAATCTGGTTTATATGCAGCAAGTACCAAGTATCTGTATTAAAAGTAAGGTAGTCGACCATGTTTAATTATCTATTTATATTTAACAAGTAATCTATATTTAAGAAAGTTTATTTACTGTTCCACGATTCATTTGAAAATATCGAAAGCTATAAAAATTTTATTAAAGTGTTTATGTGGCTAGTAGTTTCCCAACAACACAAGTTTCAACTCATTCCTTTGTTTGAAACCAGGGTTATGATTGAGTTAAATTGAAGCAAATTTGAGTAAATTACACTTCGTGAACTTGCCTGTTAATCCTCTGGAAATATAATTTACCAACTATTCACGTTACATGAACGATTGGAACAAACAATCAATCTTGAAATTCATTTTTGAGTTTTAATTATTTGTTTGACAACACAAAATTTTCCAACTTGCAATGCTGTGTTTAAATTACAACATTTTGTCCTGAATTATGAAAACTGCCAAATCTAAATACGTAAAAAACAGTTTTGAAAAGTAAACATAAACTTTTAGAAAATTCAGTTGCCCTAATATCTCATTAGTGAACCAAAGCTTGCAATGAAAGTTGTCTCATACAATACGAAACAGACTCTGTCAAGAAGAGACTAATTAAATAAATAAAGGAAAAGAAAAACAGCACCTGAACAAAAAAGAAGAAAAAAATTGCCTTTCTGATTTTAGATTATGGGGAGAAGTTGGGAACGGCCGTTTCGTCCTGCAACGGATTCATCAGCCCAACCCTGCCTCACCCTAACCGAATCAGAAAGGCAAGATCTTCTTAGTGAGAACCCCTGTCAATCTGGCAGTGGTCCCACTCACAACAAAAAGCAAGAAACATAAATTGCTACATCATCCGACGCCAGCAACACCTTTTCCTATGGAACTGTAGGCAAAAAGGATTTCAATGGAAGAATAGAAGATTCAAAAGAAAACTCATTAATATGAAAAATAAATTTAACGTGCTGTGAAAATAGTAAATAAATAAAGGAAAAGAAAAACAGCACCTGAACAAAAGAAGAAGAAAAAATTGCCTTTCTGATTTTAGATTATGGTGAGGAGTTGGAACGGCCGTTTCGTCCTGCAACGGATTCATCAGCCCAACCCTGCCTCACCCTAACCAAATCAGAAAGGCAAGATCTTCTTAGTGAAGATCTTAGAGAACCCCTGTCAATCTGGCAGTGGTCCCACTCACAACAAAAAGCAAGAAAAATAAATTGCTGCGTCATCCGACGCCAGCAACACTTTTTGTTCAGGTGCCGTTTTTCTTTTCCTTTATTTATTTACTATTTTCACAGCACGTTAAATTTATTTTTCATATTAATCAGTTTTCTTTTGAATCTTCTATTCGTCCATTAAAATCCTTTTTGCCTACAATTGAGTAGGAAAAGGTTGATGAGTCCGTTGCAGGACGAAACGGCCGTTCCCAACTCCTCCCCATAATCTAAAATCAGAAAGGCAATTTTTTTCTTCTTCTTTTGTTCAGGTGCTGTTTTTCTTTTCCTTTATTTATTTACTATTTATTTACTGATAAGTAGAATAATCGTATTTCTCTTCTTTCATTAACTGTTATAAAATTATAATGAATTAATTAGTCTCTTTAATATGAAAAATAAATTTAACTTATATTCTTATAAACAAATATGTGTAGAAAAAGATTGTCTTTATATTATTATGATTTTTACACATAAACAGACGCTCAAACTAAGTAAATAATAAAAATAAAAAAATAGAAATGCCAAATTTACCTTTTAGGTCCTTGAACACTCAGCAAACCCATGTCTTCACTATGGTCTAAAATTTCAACTTTGAGCTTGTTGTCTTGAATTACTGATATTATGTGTGATAAATTATGTTGTGCTGCACCTCCACCACTAGCAACGTAGTAACCTTCTCCTAATTTTGAAGAAAGAAATTCTTTGCTGTCATTTTATTTCCAAAGAATTTTTAAGGCTATTTGTATATTTATTGAAAAATTGAGCAAAAAGTTTTTGCTTCTATTTTTTAATTAAAAAAAATACAAAGATTAAAATTGTTTTCAATTTAGCAATATACATAGAAACTATTATTCTTGCTGACACAGTTGTTAAAGTGAAAAGGCTTATTGATGTGTAGTCGAAGAATCATAGAGACTGGCGTCGGTGTTACAGCTTAAGATACACACACTTTCTTTGCAATTTATTTACAGTTTATATACAGTACATGTTTGTTGGATACTCAAGATCTACTTGAAGATCTACTATATCTACTCCATACGAGTTTCAACCAACTCTACATAGAATAATGATTCAATATCATTATACACCGATCACTCCAAATCATGGATTCTGGGCGGATCATAATTACTGCAGTGATACCTCCCACAGGTTAAAAGAAGATATGGTAAA
>JAFIDM010000007.1:47781821-47819846 GCA_023159025.1 Thereuonema tuberculata
GAATACTGAGGGTTATTCTGAATCTCTGGAAACGATTTATATAAGCAGTTACTGGCCTGTAATGCATGTGACACACAGGTGCTTAACATTGGTCATGCAGATGTCCATATGCTGTTCAGTCTGGAAATCTCACGAGTTTGGTAATAACAATGCCAAAGAAAATCGAACAGTTTTGGGAAAGTTATATTACTGCTCTTTCAGATGCAAAGTGTACCTACACTGCAATCATAATAAGTGGATTTGATGTGTCAACAGGAGCGGCTCTAGGTATTTTTCAAGTGTAATAAGCAAACAACTTTTTGGCGCCCCCCCCTCATAACTCAACTAACCAATCAGAACATTTTTATCAAATTGTAATTTTTACCAAATTTGGAAGATAGAAGGTAACTAATTACAACATATTGGCCTTCTCTTGTCGTAAACTATATTCACAAAGTTTACCGCGGACTCCCATGTTGCGGAGGGCGCATTCGGCGCCACCCGCGGCCGCATAGTTTGCTTATACCTCGGGCCGCCCCTGTGTGTCAAAGAAAGGAATCTCTTGTGTGGTAAACAACAAAGGACATGAAAGAATAGGACTAATTATAGAAGGTAAAAAACACGCCTTCCACAACCAGTCATATTCCAGGTGGAATTAGAAAGTGAAGCATTGGCAACCCAGTGGTTTATTGCAATGAAGGCAGGAACATCTTTATCAACTGTGAACACCATAATCAACGGGAATTGAATTTTAAAAAAAGTCATAAGAGCAGAGTTCATAAGCTGCTGCTGTGATTCATTTCAAAGCACAGAACAAACAGTAAAATAACTGTATGAGCATCTATCAGGAGAAAAATCGAAAATTTATAGTTATTTTAGATGAAGCATACATCTTAACGACTGCAACAAACCCTCAGGAATTTATTACCGTCAAAGGGAGACAAATTTTCAAAGATGGGATACAGAATGCAAAAATAATTTTTCGAAGGATTCATGATCACTGCAGGATACAGCTAAAAGGACAAGTTACACGTTCATCATGTTGCATACATGCAAAGATCAACTCCCACTATTATCAAACTAATGTTCTGGACCCAATTCATCAAAATGAGATTCCCCATTTATTCAGTAAAGACAAATCTCCATCAAGATCTCCAGTCTCACCTCTGCTTCAATCGTTTGTTTCGGGAGAGAATGGAACAGGAAACAGGAATAACCTTTCAATGACATTTCTGTGAAGTCATCAGTTCCTGCACCAATGGATTTTTGGGGCAACACTCCTAAAACTAGCACTAGGGAAAAGGTGTCCCTGCACGGTAGATGGTCTCTGGAAAGCTTGTCAGCAAGACTAATAGACAAAAATTAGCCTACTTCAATAGAAATTACAATGTAGAACAATAGCAGCAATAAAGGGCTATCAAATTGAACATCACTGAGGTGGAGACATGGATCTTCTGCAGCAAAGCATCACTGAAACTCGTTTCCAGAGATCTGGCACAATTCTCAATGTATCATCAGTATATTAAATCTTTTTGTTACAAAACTTTGTTGGCTGATTACAAAGGATTGATAAACTGTTCATCTCAAACTCCACCATATGAAATCCCAAATAACGATTCAATATCACTGAGATGCACACAACATTCCATCTGAATCAGAGGTCAGTGTTTTGGGCTGATCAAGATTAGTGCAGTGATAATTTTTTAATTTAGGAACTATCAAGAAATTGCTTTCAATAGTAAACACTTCTCTATGAGACAGTTCTTATCATATTTTATTTTATTGGAGATATCTCTTCATCAAGTGGTCCCAGAAGCAAAATGGTAACATATTGACTGCAGCCTGGAGGAGCCAGGTTCAATCCCAACCCTAGCAAAGATCATAGAATTTTCCATGCTGAATTGTCCTGCAGATTTCTCCAGATCCTAAGATCCACCCAGCCCTCTGAAGAATGGGTTTCTTTCCTGGGGTTAGAGGAGGGTTGCATCAGGTTAACCATCCAACCTCAAATTAATTCCAATTAACTATGGGAGCCTTATCTACCCAAGGACCTATATAGACTTGTTGTGGGATATTACAGGATACTTTACTTATCTCTTCACCAATCTTTTGACCAAAAAAAAAAATTCTATGTAGAATGCATAATCATATACACTGAATCGACAAATCGCAGTTCCAACTGTTTCAGGAAGATGGATGATCCAGGTGTGGCAAAAACCCCAAGAGGCACTGGATCCTGCATGCCTACAGGGACAATACAGGATGGAGGTGGCTCTGTTGTGATATGGGGTTGTTCAGCTAGCACACATTAGGACTTCTCATGTTATTGCAGACATCTGAGACAAGTAGCCACTACATCACATCCTTAATAATCATTTACACCCGTTCATATCTCCCTGATGGATGCAGCCTCCTGATGGACAATGCAACACCGCACAAGGCCACAATCCCCCTATTATGGCTGGAGGAGCATTCCTCGAGTTTACTGTCACATATTGGATGCCCTTCATGCAATCTCTGCCAGGAAACCATCAACAGCGAACAATATGGAATTGTGGGAGGCTCTACAGGATGCATGTGTACACTGTCTCCACAGTACTACCTGTGGAGTCCATGCCATATTGCATTGCTGCCGTCATCCAAACATTAGCCAAGGTATTAGGCAGGTATCCCATTTTTTTTTAGCACTTCAGTATATGTTGAGTTGTGGTAAAGTATATGTTCAAGTCGCCCGATGATTATGTTGAGATATAAGAAAGATTTATATAAAGCAAACCATAAAAGCACATATGTACAATCAAAAAGAAACATGATGTTTCAGGAGTCCATTGGTCGAGGCCTTTTTTCAAGTAACACATTATTAATGAAAAAAAGGCCTTGACCAATGGAGTCCTGAAAAGTTGTAAGTTTCTTTGTAATTGTACATATGTGCTTTTATGGTTTGCTTTATTTTAATTATTGAAGTTTTATCTGCATATTAAAATCTTTTATTGAAATATAAGAAAGATGTTTATATTCTATATATAAATGACATTGCTAAATTTAAAAGTATTCAATCTTTGTATTGTTTTACTTAAAAATACACTGATGCTCAAAAGTTAAGCATCAAACAAAAAAAATCGCAAAAAAATAAAAATTCTGTAATACAGTGAAACCTCCGAATAGCGGACAGTCACGGGACCGGAAGTTTCGTCCGTTATTGGGAGGTGTTCACTATTGGGGAGGACTATCTTTTTTTCATTTTTTAGCTTACAGCATGTCATTTAATGAAAATTTACATACAATCTTAAATTTCTACAATTAACATTGCCCTATAGAAAATATGAACAATTGCAATCTGTTTACTATTTTCCTTTTTAAATGAATGCTAATCCATTTGTCTTACTTAAAATATTGACAAAATTAATTACAGTATTAATTTTGTCATTATTTTAAGTAAGACAAACGGATTAGAAAATTAATTTTATTAACTAAAGTAATCAGTTAACTTTTCTTTTTTGCATTGAAAACATGTTTCTCAATATGAATATTTAAATCGTTTAACTTTGCAAGGCCTTCAGAGTCCACTTTGCTTCCAACGCCTTTTCTTGCAACAATGGCCCACTAATGGGAATGTTTTTTGCTCGTGCAGCACAAAACTAATCAAGACAACAGAGTCGATCGCACTTGTCTCCGTTTCCGAACTTTGATGTATTTGGAGTTTTCGTTGGAGTTCGGGATCCATAAATTCAAAATTTCCTCTGGAACACTACGTATTAATGTAGCCTGATTCTATTGCTTTTGAAAAACAACACAAGATCGTTCATTTTCTGTAGAATGTTGTCCGTTATTGGGAGTGTCCGCTAATCGGAGGTCAATACATGGAAACATCTATATTAAGGGATTGGGGATTGCAAAATTGTCCGCTATTGGGGGGTGTCCGCTTTTCGGGAGTGTCCGTTAGTGGAGGTTTCACTGTAATATGAATGAAATTTGAGATAACAAAGCACAATAAAGACTGATATAAGAAAGGATTTCATTGACGGTATCATGAATAGTCACAATTGGCATGCAGAAGTTTAATGACAACAGTTTGTTAAAAGTGGGTGTTTGATGTTCTGAGACTGAAGTACAGACTCGACATTGAGAGTTCTTGCTGCCAATAAGACTGTCTATGAAGTTTTGCAAAATTAATCATCATTCTTGAAAAAGAGCAGCTCTGACCTCCTATAGGTTATGAGAAAGTATATCTATAGTCCGAAAGTGTCTCAAATTTGTTTCTTTCAATTTGAGATCAGGTGATCTAGATAGCCATTATATACAGAAGATTGTTTCCTCTGTAAGTACTGGTCAATCAGGCAAGCTCTGTATGGTGTGCAGGCACTATAGAATAAGAAGCCAGGGTTACAAGTAATGGATGAAATCACAATACCTGACAGCTATTAAGGTTCAGCCTGGGAAGATGTGATGATCAGGGTGAGTGTTATCCAATCAAACCATCACCAATGCAAACACCATATCTGCCTCTTTCCCAGATTTTAGTCGGATGATATGAAGTTCCAGGCACTTGCCATATCAACAATCATTGATAATCTCTTTGGAGACTGACTGAGGAATAGCCTTTGAATCCAGTATTGATAGTCTAGAATGTTCGATAGAGCCCGAATTTGTGAGGATGTTAATTTACATTCCTTTAACACAAAATGCTGGTCTTCTTGCATAAAGATGACACTGATGAAGCCTTTAGGAAACAGATTACTCATCCTATGGAGATAGAGAGATCTGTAACCAGCTATAGTATTACATAGGTACTGTGACACAGGTTCCTGTGGTTAAAGCAGGTATTGGTGGTCCTTCATAGACATTAGAACTTGAACATAACAAAGAGGTCTTCAGGAGACACTATGGTCTGTTTGATAGTGACTTAAGGTGTAGACAAAGAAGAAGAAGAATAGTATGAGGTTAACTTCTATGAGGAAATTTTAGAAGTTTCAAAAAAAAATAATAAAGTTTAATTATTTAAGACTATTAAAATAATAAAAGTTAAAAAGAAAATAAATAAATAAATAAATGAAATAACTGACCTGTAAATTTTGGATCACAAGGATCTCCATCACCTGGCTCTACAGGACTTACTGTTAAATCTGCTTCTACCCCTCCTTTATAATTCAGCATACATGTATAAACAGTGATACCTATTAATCAATATCAACCAATGTAGAACAATATCACCATGAAAGGATGTTTATCCCTTTGCATTATCTCTATTAAGCTTTTATATCTTAATTTAATTAATAAATTAAAATTTCTATTTCTTCAAGGTGTCCTAGTCTAATAAAAGTTTTTATTACGATTTAATTATAAGAGTAGTCATAGTTTAGCAGCATTAACTAAAGCAATATTCTTAATATTTAAAGATATTTATAAAATAAACATACTAAATGCTCATCAATCATCAAGTAACTAGGGATATTATCTATTTCTCATGACCTATTCACATCATTTTATATTATGATTGTTTAATGATTAAAAAAAAAAAAAAAAAAAATCTGTATATAGATTACAACATAAAGACAATATAAATAAAATCACAATGCAAAAGTAAAAGTTGTAAACAGTAAAAACAACTATATTGCAAATTATGTTATTAAGTTGAACATGAAATAAAATATACTGTATAATCAGAAGTAGGAGAGATGAAAAAAATAAATTAATAAATAAAATTAGGATATCTTTATTTCCTGATGTTGGGGTATTATAAAGTACTCTGAAAATGTTGGAGTTACGTCATTTTTCTATACTTTATAACTGCACAATAAATTGGAGTTGATTGAGTGTGGTTCTTTATTTTTTAACTCAATTTATTTGCATTGTCAGTGCACTGTAATTCACCGTAATATTGAATTGAAAAAAATCGTTAAAAAGCATAAGATACAGCCTTTTTTGTTTTTGTTTTAGTAATTCCATCAATATAAGTAATGAAATCTTAACTAAATCCACCAAGAAATTACAAAAATTTATTTAAAAAGTTTTGCATGGACATTCTAATCACTTACTGGAAAAGAATATTTTAGATACTTCTGTTCTCGACTCTCACAGTTGGCAGTCAGTTTCGACATTTAAAATCTCTTATGTGATAGGAAATCCTTTTGCTGATATCTTAGTTGAATAGAATGAGATTAATTAGGTGAATAGATACCTAATTTTGCATGCATATTAATTTATCTCGGGAAATATAATAAACAGATACTTTTTCCCTATCTTCTCTACATTCTATATCCAATTCATTTATCTTTGCATGGTTACAATTCTATTAAAATTTCAAATCCAACTTTCAAATTCTAAAAACAACTTATTAATTTGTGCTTTGGGCACAATTATCTTTTCAAACTATTTCTATAAAAAGTTGTATTTTAAGAGATATCGTCTTTGAATGAATGCCACTTAATAATCCAAACAAGTTGCTGACTATCCATTTGTTTTTACTGAATGGATAGTCAAGCTATAAAAATTACTTTTCAATTTCCTCTCTCATGGTTTACACTAATTCATAATTTATCCTCTTTGAATAACTATAAGCTTCAATCAAAACTTTTATTATTAAACTTGAAATAATTAGATAAATGAATTGTGATGTTTTTAGACCAAAGCTTTACAATTATCTCCAACCATTCAATTTATTCTTTGTGGGACTTACGGTGATGGCTAGAGGGGACAAAATATGTTTTTTTCTTGACATTTTAGCTACATCTACACAAGCGTGGATATTTTGCATCAATGGTCGCAAACTCATCTTAGACTAAGAGTCAAAATGGAATGTTTCAACTTTCACAGGCAACAACTTACTGTCAGGCTTGATAGATAAACATCATTAGTGAACCATTACATCTCTTTTCTGCAAATCAGCAGATACTGCTTTTTTCCCTTTCATGATATTGTTTTTAATTTCTGATAATATTTCAGAACATTTTCTGAGTTGAATTTTTAAACTACAAACACGAAGGTTACAAAATGTATGATGAGTCTACAAGATCTTTACACACCATAAATGGCCTACAGACCAAAAGTTTGAGACCACTGCTTTACATATTCTATAATTCATGTTGTGATTGTTCCAATTTAGTTTATTATTAAATCCTGCTTTAGTGCAGCTATTCTGTTGTTCATCCTAGAAACAGAATGTTGTTACTTTCAAGGAATCAGTTTAATCATCCTAGAATTACTACTTCTTATGCTTTAGGCAAGGCAGATTTGACGTAATTGACATGTATCATGATACAAATTCTTTTTTGTTTCCTTTCTTGTGAGTAGACATTAATATTGCTTTTAAAGAACCTCGTAAAATATTGTCCAGCAAATGTGGGAAGGCTTCTCTTGTTGTCCTTTTTAGATTTTTTTGTCTTAACCGAAAAAATGGGGTATGAAAAATTTAATGTTTAGGAAATCACATTTTAACTTATGCAGAGATTTTAACATTTTCAGGATATCATTTAATTTATCTACTAGGAAGATTTCAGTATTCAAATTGTGAATGATTTGGGTTTAAATTACTAAATTTTTAAGAAATGAAAAGAAAATTATCATTTGAACATTACTCCACTTTTACATTGATTTGTATAAAAATAATTATTTCAGGCTATCAGAAGTCTTTGGTGATTTCCTATCCTATTCAAATAGTTTATAATTTGTCTTTTTAATATTTAAAGTTTTAAAGCTTTGTTAGATTGAGGCTAGATCAATCCTGACTAAGTTTAAGAAAAGTACCAATTAAGATAAGAAGAGTATCAAGCTCCTCTTCAGTTTTTATCATTATATAATATTTTAATTATAAATTTAATATATTCTGAAAGCTTTACAAATGGTAATTATCTACTTTGATTCTTGCATCATCTGTTTGTATTTCTTTATATTCTTTGATGCAGATTTCAAAAAGTTTACTTGTGTAAATTATTATTGTTATAATAAATAAATAAGTAAATAAATAAACTATTTTCTAATAAAAGAACTGATATCAATTATGTGAATATTAGTGTTAAAATAAAAATGATGCTGAATAAACACCAAGCAATAAAAATAAAGAATTATTCTCACCTGGCTGTTTAGAAACATCATTACTAAATATCCAATCTACAGCTTTTTTGGCATCAGGTCCTGTTATGTAATATTTTCCAAAATAGGACATATTGAATATAGCAGCATTTTCTCGACAGTTTAAACATTCTTTTTTAATCTACAAAAATAAACAGCAATGTAACCAATGTAAAATTTTCTCTATTCTTATTTAAGTTAAGTGAACTCAGTTTATAATATTTTAACTATTCTGACTAAGCTCAGGCCTCTAAGCAAATTTATCTTTAAATATGGCTTATACAAATTAGAACTTAGCTACTAAATATGAAAATAAGAAATCTGATGAACATCACCGAGTTTCCTTGCCCACATACTATTGTTCATAAAAACTTATTATTACTTTTAAATTAAGTGTCCCACTACAGGCCTATGTGGTGCTTGGAGTAGCAAGGCTCCCAACATTTCCTGACTAACGGTACTAAGTTGAGGTTGGGTGGTCAACCCGAATCCCACCCGCCAGGCTTTAGAAACCCAGTACCCATTTTACGGAGAGCTGGATAGACCCTAGGACCCGTTTGGAGGAGAAAGGAGAATGGAAAAATCCCCACCCTCCGCAGAGGCCAAGGATTGAATCTGCCACCTCTAACCCTCAGTCAAGCACCCTTACCACTTGGATATCGGGTAAAAAAAACAAAAACAGATTTACTATTACTGTAAGAAATTTTGATCTTTTTACTGAAATAAAAGAAGATGCAGTGCATTAGAGTATAAGATTGCATGTCAATACCCCAAAGAATGACCAAATGAAAATGAAATATTTTGCAATTTAATATTCTGGACAGTAATATTTCAAGAGAGATTTCTAGAGAAAGACAATATAATGGCAATGCTACCAAAAATACATTCTTATTCAAATTGATTATGACTGATTTTTGTATATCAGAGATTGGACACAAAGATGATAAAAAGTTCCATGATTGATTTGGATCAGAATCTGATGATTTTAAGGATAATTCGATGCTGGAAGAAAGAATTTTAAACAGGCAAAGTTGAGAGAATGAAGATGAGTCTTGAGCATTTGAGAATAACAGAGATATTTGAGAAGAAACTGAATGGACTACTTTACACAGATGACAGAATGACTGAGACTGTTGAAGATAATTGTAATATTGCAAGTACAAACCAACTGAAAACATCTCTTAGCATTTGTCTAAATTAACAATTTTAAATTTAGATAAGCATCTGAGATGTCTTCCATTGTTCTGTACTTGCTATTACTACAGGAAAATTTTTCTTCATATATCCTTTGAGAAAAGCACTATGGACTTCAGTGAAATATTAATTGCAATTACTGCAATGCAAGTAGGAACTTAGTGAAAGCATCTTAGTATATATGTGTACTTTAATAACTTCCTTGAAAATATTTTTAATATGTATCATTTTCCTGAAGAATGTTAAGATCACTGCATGGTAACACATTGCAAATGTTTAAATATGCAGGAAGTTCATGCAAAGATTATTTCCTTATTTACAGAAAGAAATAGAATCTGATATGGAAGCAAAACAGATAATTCATGAAAGCATACAGCATGAATCATCGATTGCATAGGACTCTGCATTTATAGGGAAAATGGAGACATGACAGAATGGTTGCAGATTAATAAAGACAGGGATTTTTTTTTCTCCTTGTCTACTAAGTCACAATTAATCAGCATATTGGCAACATGCATGAGAAAAATGTCTTTGTCTCCTACAGAAACGGATGTGGATGGTGTGAGAGTATCTTCTCTAAGGTTCGCTTAGCTAAGAATGAACAAGCTTGAAGATGCTGTGTATGGTTTGAACAGGCCAACAAATAAAAATAATCAAGAACAGATGAAAATGCATATACTTGAAGTAGAGAACAGTGGAAGAATAAAGAGAAAGTTGAACAGAATTGGATGTTTCTGGAAGAAATGACAGAATTTATCTATTTGAGATATGCAGTACACTTGATAAAAGGTAGCTGCCATAGGCCGTTTCAGAATTCCCTCCAGGATTTCGGAGGCCTATAGCTCACAGACAAACTCACCCATAGGGACGAGAGTGTGGCAGTGAAAAGAGTACATAATCAAGGTTTGAACATAGCTTAAAGATGTTCAATATGTCCTCCTCTGGTAATTCGATAGACATCAATTCTGTAATCTAGCTCTTTCCACACATGTTGCAACATATCAACATCGATGATAGCAGCTGCAGCCACGATTCTTCGTTGAAGCTCTGGTAAATCATGCTGTAAATGGGGCACGTAAGTTTTATTTTTAAACCAGAGGAAAAAGTCACATGGAGTGAGGTCGGGAGACCTAGGAGGCCATGGAATAAGTGCGGAGTCTTCGTTAGACATACGGTTAAACCAGCATTCTTGTATGCCATCCACAGTCACAGACAAAGGCCCTGGCCTGCCTGTTCGTTTTGCAGCATTCAAACAGCTTATTTCCTCGAACTTCTTATATCACTCTCTTATTGTTTTGTCTGTTGTGGTTCTGTATGATACATGGTTCTAAAACCATGTTGCACTCTTACAACTGACTCGGTTTTAGCAAGTTGGAAAACACAAAATGATTATTGTTCATCTGAAAATGCCATGTTTCCAAACTACTATCTCCTAGTGGAGAAACAGGTAACTAAGCCATGGCATGTGACAAAAAAAACTTAATTATGTACTCTTTTCACTGCAATGCTCTTGTCCCTGAGGACAAGTATGTCTGTTAGCTACAGACCTCCGATTCCCAGAGGGAATTCTGAAACACCCTGTATTGATGGTGAAGTAGTAAAAATGACTAGTTCCTTTGGATAGTTTGCACTGAATAAGAACTTACAGGAATACCTGTATATCAGTTATTTGGCTTGATGTATGAATGTGACAAGAAAAATATAGAAAAAGTTGACTCCTGTTGAGATAAGAAAGTTGATGTAACTATGTCCAATGTATTCCAAAACTGGAAGTGGGAAAGATGTAAATGGACGTATCATCCTACAGTGTATGAAAATCAAAGCAAAGAAAGGAACATCGTTCAAATGAATAAAGAGTTTCATTGAATTTGTATGTCTGAGCGGTAGATTCTAAGTTTGAAAGGAACTGAAAATAGAATAGAGGAACATGTCAATAAATATCTGAAAATATCCAAGAGTGAAGCTATGAAAAAGAAAGCTTGCATAAGAAACAAAAATTGACATTGATAAGGGTGTGAGGGTGTAGGTGTGTCTGTCTGTGTGTGTGTATTTATAGATTTTAAACAAGCCAATATATATTATTGACTAAATTTTCCTTCTTCTTCTTTTTTTTTTTTTTATTTAGTGCTACAATTGAATTTTAAGATAAGAATATAATATGATTTATGTCTAAATTGAGAATGAATCTTGGATGCTGCATAATATGCAGTTCTCATTCAGTTGCAAAACTGTTTTGTGAGTCATAATTGATGATCATTCAGCTAGTTGTAGAGACTGGTAAATCATGTTCAATAGTGTCATGTGACAAAAAATGGTCAGTGACACAATCCAATCTTAAGCCTCTTAGAAAAGTTTACACTTATTTTGATTATTGTTTAATACACCTATGTATTAATAATTTGTTTATTTTACAATGTTTTGTTGATTATATTATCTTACTTTCTATTTTTTTGTGTGTGTTAAGTAAATTTAAGCTTACGAGAGGGATCACGTGTGTGAAAACCAGGCCTTCATTTTCTCTCCTCGGCAAGTGAATGATCACATGATGGGGGAGCCTTTCTGAGTGGGCAGCGAAAGTGAAACGAAATGAAAAAGTAAAGAAAGGCCTGGAATGACATATGCCTGTTCAGTAATTTTTCAATGTGTGGAGATAATGATGATTTGCAGTAACCTTCAAGAGGTGCCGTCTTGAACTTAGTATGAGAGAACTAACAAACACTGTTAAATAGAAATTAGAAATTAAATTAATGTAATAAAGAAGTCATGTATAATCAAAACATAAAAAAAAAGTAATTCACTATTATGAATATGAAATAATTTACTTACTATATCATGATTCTTGGGAAAATCAAATGTGTAATCATCATTAAGCCTCATTTTATATTCATAATTTTCATGCAAAGGAATGTCATAGTAACCGTAGTAATCGTATGGCAATAACTGAAATTGAAATAAATTAATTTTATTATTATTACATTTAGGTAGCCAATATTTTTAAAAATATTACGTTGAATTTAAGATATATATATTTTTGTATTTTATTTATATATTAACATATTTTATTATACGTTTTTATATACTTAAATTTTAAAGCAAATAAGATCAAACTAACCTCAGCTGTTTTATTAGGGGAAAACCAGCCAGGCCTTTCCCAACCAAGCTTTTCTTGATAAACACATCCTGCATCCAAAAGGATCTACATAATTCAAACAATAGCTTTATGAATGATAACATTGAAAAAAATAGCTGAAATAGTCAATATGTAATTAAGTAAAGAAATTTTAAACAACAGAAAATATTTTCTTTTTTGTAAGGTTACATGTTTTATTTGCTTACATGTACAATGGTTAAAATCATTCTTTGTATTACTTGATTTTTATTAACAATTAAAACTGAACTATCTAAATAATAATAACAATAATAACTTGTACATATAAGATATTAACGTTTATAAGCATTCCTAGAGCTCAGAACTGCTTACACATGGAGCTTTAATCGTGTCATCCTGATTCTTTATAAATGCTTCAGAGCACTGCATTCATTTCAAAACATTACCAGTTAAATGAAACATTAATGAGGGAACATCCTAAAGTCATTTCAGTTGAAGAAAATTTGAAATTTTGTTAATCTGGGCTCAAGAAATTCAAATATGAAAGACATTGGAATAATCGTTCAAAGGCCGAATATTCGAAAATTAAAACTTCAACTTTACACATGAAAATATTTTTATCTCCATTTTATTTTTTGTTTATGATTTATTTTTTTTAAAAAAGATGGTTAAAATGGTATAACTGCAAAAGAGAGAGAGAGAGAGAGAGAGAGAGAGACCTGGTAAATGAAACAAGTCATTTATAGTTGAAATGTATAAAGCCTTTTTAATTTTTACAGTTTTCTTGCATTTCATATATCATAAAAAAAAACCATGGTTCTAAAATAAAAGATCCAAGCACAACTTTTAAAATTTGTGCCATGCACATTTACATAATAAATCTCCTACACAGTCATCAACTTCATAATCTTTGAATTGAACCTTCAAAACAATACTAAAACCAAAAACTTGTTAGAGAAAATAAAATAAATGTGTTTGTGTGTGTGTATGTGCGTGCAAGTATGTGTGTATACATATGTACCAAAAGTATGGCCAAAAGTATCCGGACATCAACTGTTGTACAATCAGAAAATCATGTGGCACAAATTAATAGGATGTCAGGCCACCTTTAGCATCAATCAAAGCCTGCACTCGTCTGGTTTCCATCAGATTTTGAAATATGTGAGCAGGAATTTTCTTCCATTTGTCCATGAGAGCTTCAGTGAGTCCAGCCACTAAAGAACGGCGATTGGTCCTGGTGCATAATCTGTGTTCCAATTCTTATGGAGGTGTTCTGTGGGATTCAGATTGGAGCTCTGCGAAGGCTAGTCTAGTAGTTCAACACCCATTTGTTCAAACCATGGCAGCAGTCTTCACTCCGTGGACAGAGCAGTTATCCTGTTGATTCAGAAATGGTCCTTCCATGAACCAGAGGGTGGGAAGTGCAGAGTTGTCAAGAATGTCGACACATTTATCTCAGCGTTTATGTTTCCATTCAAAGAAACTAAGGGACCAACCATGATGCCGACACCACCAAACTTGACATTTGACACAACACACTCGGGTAGGAAGAGTTCTTCTGTCATCCGCCAAACCTAGACGCGGTCATCGGACTGCCAAATGTGTAGAGCAATTCATCACTTCAAAGTACTTGTTTCCATTGCTCCACAGTTCAATCAGGGTGCACTTGGCATCACTGCAACCACTGTTTAGCATTCATCTTGCTTGTTGTTGGGCTTGTGAGCAGCCGTATGAATGTGGAAACCTATATGTCTCAACTCCTGATGAACAGTCCTAGTGCTAGCAACAACCTGAAGCTGTTTGGAACTCTTTAGTGATCGTTGCTAATGAGAACTTGCACTGGGCGACCCTCTTCATGGTTCAATGGCTGCAATCTGTGAGTTTCTTTGGCCCAAAACTGCGATTTCCTGACATTGTCATTCCCAGATGTTTCCATTTTATAATGACATCACTTACAGTTGATCACGACACCTGTAGCAAGACCGATATTGCATGAACCGATTTGTTGCACTGATGGCATCCAATGATCATGCCCATGTTCGAAATTACTCGGCTCTGTTGACTCACTCATTGTCTGTCTAATGCCCGTTTATGACTGCCCGATGCTGCAGTGACCACTTTTATAACATCATAGCACGCAATAAAAGTCACATCCATTTCTCCAGAGGGGTGTCCAGATACATTTGGCCATATAGTGTATGTGTGTGTATAAATATATAGTGTGTGTAAATATATACCAAAAATAACTGGGAAGGATGCTTCCATGTCCATATCATGCCACCACATCCTTGTGGTTAATGGAATCGTCCCCAATACAGACGACATTTATGTAATGGCATATACCTCTGCAATTTAAAGTAGCAGCATTCACAGCTTCGATAACAGCTTATCAGGTCTTAAGCAATTTCGAAAGAGATACATGATTGTAGAGCCCCTCAAGATGGATCACTCCATCTAGGACAATTTCAACAATTTCAAGGGTGTACCTGAACTACATGAAATCAGGGAAAACATGCAGCGTGCGAGACCGGTGTGGGCAAAAAAACTCTTGAAGAATGTGGACAGCGGTGTATGGCACACATCGTAACATCCGGCCCATGTTGAACATTATTTTAAACAACAGCACAACTCAATGCTGGGCCCAGTACTAGCATCAGTGTTCAAACAGCGTGCAGTGTTCCTGTGTTCTACAAATTTCTGGAGCCGATGGCCCACCTGGGTGCCACTACTGACCATACAACACAAGGCTCTGTGCCTCGCCTGGGCTCAGGAACACTGCCCCTGGATGTAGATAGCTGGAAACAGGACCAGTTTACAGAATTTCAGACATCTACAGTCTGAATCTACAGTGGCAGGGTTCCCAAGCCTTTCCCAGTTATTTTGGCATTTCAATGTATTTATGCTGTACATACACACATACAAATATTTATTTTATTATAAATGTTACACTGAATCCATGAAATTGCCTATTGCATGAAATCGGCAAAAAATTGTGCAAGCCCACTGCTTTATTCATGAAATGGGCAAGTTAGCTGCCAAATGCTTGCATTGGGCAGGATATGAAATACTTAAATTATCATTGTTATTTTGTTTGATCACAAATTATTTTTAATGGTTTTTAATTAATTAAGTAAGTAATTTATTTACTGTCACAAAATTATTGTTCCACATATCTATTTAGTCCTATTTTAAAGATTTATATAAGTTTCACTTCGATCGGCGGAATGAACCGAAATTTCTAGATCGTCTTTTCCATGCAAACACATGGTACCCTGTTTGAAATTAAATTATAGAATTTAATTGTATAGTTCGTATTATAAGAATACTGTGTTCAAAGAAACAAGCGAAGCAACTAAACAACTAGTGCACTTGCGCGTGCACTTGCGCCGGTGCACATGCGAACATAACATATTGAAAATTGACCATTACCATACGATGATTACGCATGATGCAAATCGTGAAAATACCTTTTAATAAAATTAGTACATCATCATAATATGTAAATGTAAACGTCAAAACAAACCGTTTGTAACCGGTTAGTTGCAAAAAACACCACTGGAGCACCACTGTCTACTTTGCTCAATACATGAAAAAAGCAAGAACATTAATGCCCAATGCACGCATTCGGCAGCTAACTTGCCCATTTGATGAATAAAGCAATGGGCTTGCACTTTTCATGAATTCGGCACGCAATAGGCAATTTCACGGATTCGATGTAACATATATATATATATAAATGTATTTGTAATGCTAATATTTCAGATATAAGTATGTTTAAAAATTTCTTGCTTAACCTAAAATATATTTTTTTACTGGTTAGGCAATTCTCAAGGCCACTTCACTGATACCAAAGAAGAAGCAAGTCAAAACTGATGATACATCTAAATTTTGTAAATAGGAAGCAATTTAGCTGTCTAACTTTGTAAGCTGCATAGTTTAATTTGTAAAAGATTCTGTTATTGTTTGTACGAGGATGTCGATAGACACATAAGAGAGAAATATGATAGAGGAAAAAGGACTGAAATCTTCATTGTGAAGGAATTTAATTTTTGGATATTCTAATTTAGTAGCTGAATAACAACCTCAAACTCTCCTCTGAAGTGTCAACTCTAAAGACGAAAGATTCATTAATTTTAAAAAAGTCTTTAGAAAGCAATTTTAGAGATAGAAATTTCATCTCTAAGAGGCCGTGTGTTACGAAATAATTAGATTTAACTTCATCAATTAATGTTAACCGATATGGAACTTAATATAACAATAGTTTAAACAATATATCAGTCAGGAATTTGAAAAGACTTTTATATATCTGTGTGTGTATAGTTTGTGAATATTAAAACTAAAACAAATTAACAGTTTAAAAACTAAATATATAAGAATTATTATTATGTACATATATTTCTTAAACTTATATAAAATTTCTGTAAAAAAATCAGCGTGTAATAATAAAAACATGTAATATTTTTGCAAAGTCGAAAAGCCTTCCAAATTGGTCAGTTAAACTGCCCTGAGATTGGCTGATCTGGGAGGCCAATCGGCTGTGCGGCGAGCTCTCTCTCCTAGTGATGGACCGAAGAGAAAGCTTCGAGCAGCCAGTGATGGACCAAAAAGGAAGCTCGAGGAGAAAATTTCAGAATCCTCCGAATATGTATATAACCTGTAAATAAATTGTAAATGAAGTGCGTGTGCCTTAGACTAATCCACGACGTTAGTCTCAGTCATTTTTGACCATACATCAATATTGTTCATGTCTTAGGGCTCTCAAACATCTTAAGTTTATTCATATGTGGCTCTTAAGTTAAGCAAGTACAGCAACCCCTGTTATATTCATTGGAGTTTTGATTAGTGTAGTAAAAAAAAATAAGTCAATCTTAGTGAAATTGTTCTAAGAAATTCAGTCTGATTCAGGTAATATAACAGAAAAGTAATGTGTTTACTGTTACTCCCATTACTTATAAAAGGTATTACAGCTCTTTTATATTATAAAAGTAATGGCTTTCCTGACTTATCATGAAAATGTAACTTCTGAGTGATTAGTAGATCATTTCTTATTGCCTGGCCTTCATGTTCTCCGGATCTGAATCCATGTGATTTTGATTGTGGGGCCATTTAAAGCATATGACTTATTATGGAAATGTTGCAAATTTGTCAGACTTAAAGACTGTATTATGCTACATATGCAAAGCATCAAGGGGGATCAGTTGTTCGTTGATTGCAAATTTTACAACTTCACAATGGGGGACACATCGAGAAATGTCCCTTACATTGCTAAACAGTCTGTGCAACAGGCATGTTTTGTACAGAACGAATAAATGTTTTTTTTATTGTGTTTTTGTTGATTATTGTTTATTTTATTGTTTATTTGTTGTTTTTTCGAATACTTTGATGTAAAGTAGGGCCTTGGCCTCCCATGTAGGGCCTTGGCCTCCTTAACAATATGAGCCCACTCTTTTCTATCTTGCGCCTTTCTCCTCCATCCTTGTACCTGGAGCTTTTTCCCAAAAATCATTTCTTCGTTTATCGTTCCTAGGTCTAGTTCCACAAAAATCAATCCGGCTATTAATATTGTCAGGTCTCGTAGCAAGAAGGTTTTTCAGAGTAGAATAGCTAGTCCTACGTCCAACCCCCGACCTGGAGGACCAGGACACCTATTTAAAACCCCGGAGTCAGGGTGGCCCGGCTATACCCCCAGGCACCGGGTGATCATTTAAGTTGCCTTTTACGACACGCATGATCTACGTTGGGGCTATTCTTACTCCGGCCACCACACGAAGAAAGTGTCCAATAGGGGAACTTTTTTTAACTATTTTTTTTTAATCCTTTCTCCCATCCTTTGAATAGTCTGCATTCAAATTTGGGTGTCAATCCACTTATTGGTTACAGCTATAGAGTGGTCTGAATAGGCTAAGTTTAATTATGACCGCCTTGTATATAAAATTAACATGCAAATATCTATGGTAAAATATTAAATTTCAACAACAACATTAATAAAAATCAAATACCTGATGAAATGGATCAAGACGCATATTTCGTCCAGCAAGAGGATCATCATGGGGATAAGAAATCACATAATGCCTTGCATAGGATTCATGACTTCTCTCCTTTAGCCATTTATGATTGTTACATAATTTTGGTGAAAATCGCCTAAAGAAAACAAACAAAAAAAAATCCTTATTTATTAAACTACATCTATCAATTTTTGCAGAGCCTAAAATGCATTTTCCTTGGGCTAATACAGTTTGGCTTCATAATTATAATAATACGGCAGATGGTTTCCTTCAGTAAATGAGCCTCACAAAAAATAGCTTTGCTCAAACTACGTGAATATATTGATGTACGGTACTGTATATTTATAAAATTGATGATATTGAATATTTAAATTCGTTTTGTTTGGGTTTGTATTGGCTACTCAACACATGCCCTAAGCTCTGAATAACAGACAGGCAGCCAGTAATCGGTATTCCCAGAAATGATAGTGGGGGGGGGGGGGCCGGGGGGCCTGCCAACAGAAGCAAGAGAGGAGGCATTTCTAACCCCTAAAACACGTTTTTGACGTCAAAAACAGGGGCGGGGGGCCCCGCAAAACTGAGTTTGCCTCCCTCCCTTTCAAAATTACCTAGATCCAATCCTGTTTCCCACTCCAATAAAATAAGAAGTACATATCATTATCTTTTCTATGTATTTTCTTCATAGTATTTAAGTTGGTTTTTTTTTTCCAGAAATTTAGAAGCTTCCTTCTGAAAGAAGGTCTTGTTCTATCTGATTTGTGCTACTGGAAAATGTAGCACCTTATATACCGGGTGAGTCAAATGATTTGAATGATTTCAAAAATCCACTGTAAAAATTATATTGAATATTTTAATAAACGAATTGTACATTTGGATACAGCAACTTTGGAAGTTTTTTTTTTTTTTTTTTCAAGGTCTCATAACTGTTGAATATGAGCACCTTTTGTCACACGACAAACATTAACCCGGTACTCAAATTCCCACAAAATGTGAAGTAGCATGGGCCTGTCAGTTGTTGCAATGGCAGCTCGGATGCGCATCTTCAAGCTGCCAGATCTGTTGGTAAGAGAGGTACAAGCACAGTGTCTTTAACATGCTTCCATAAGAAGAAGTCGCAATGAGTGAGATCTGGGAAACGGGGTGGCCATGTCATCAGTTGTTGATTGCAAGAACCCGTAAGGCCGATCCACCCTTGCAGCAATCGTTCATTTAAGTGCTAGCATACTGCAGTGTGAAAATGGGCTAGTGCCTCGTCTTGCTCGAAAATGAATCCATCACTGTCGGTCTCCAGCTATGGCAACAGCTATTCAGTTAACACTGCGAGTACACTTTCTCCTCTCCTGTGGTAGACATGTTGTCTACTATGCTGTATTTTGGTCGACAGCAGAAGTTGTGTCTAACAGCTTAATTAATAATTAATAAAATTATGAAGTTGTTTAATTAACAAAAGACATGAAATTCTTGTACTTAAAGATTTGTTAAATGTTGAATTGTTTTAATTTAATAATGATAACTTGCCCCATTTAATGTTTTATCTTTTTTATTTTTGCATTCCTTGTATTTGAAATTTATTATTTAGCTATTCTTTGATAATGTAAATAACTTCCTAAAACATGTAAGAACTTTTAAATGCATCTTTATTTTATATGCATCTTAAATGCTGACAGAACCCAGTTAGTATATCTCATTGAAATTTAAATATGGGTTTCTTTTCTTATTTGAATTTTACTTATGATTAAAAGTAACTTGTAAATATAAAGTAGAAATAATTGTATTTTAAGTTGTGACAATTTTAAATAAATTAAATCCGACATAAAATTATTATTAATTGAAAAGAAATAAAGTTGATATTGTATTTTTATTTTTGTGAATGTGTTATTTATATTACAAATTTATTACCTCCACTTTTTAACAGGGTAGTCATATTTATCTCAAAATACTTAAATCAAACAATCAATAAAATTATAATTTAGCAATATTTATAAAAATTTTCTAAATCAAAAGCCTGCTGTAGATTTAAATTATTTTCATGAAACTTTCTTGGCAACCAATAAAAAAACAAAACAAAACAAAACAAAACACATTTCATTCTCTGAATTTAAATAGCTGTTATGATAGTCAATAATATAGCAGTTAAGTGTACATGTTTTTTCTGTTTCTATTTTTATTCAGATTCTGACTATATCTGTAAAAAAATATCATAATAGTATCAATGTCACCTCTTCATCAATTTCAATAAAGAATAGATCGTTTATTACTTAATATTACTTAAACTTTGGACATCAAAGGCACAACACACAACATGCATGGAACTTAAATGATGTGCATGGAGTTTATTTAGACTCTGCTATACAAAGGTAAAGATACACTTAGGATGTGTTTCCTTTTCATAATTACTTATCAGTTTATTGCCAATTATTTGGAAAATTTGGAAAATGAACTATTTGGAAAATCAGTTAATTGTTCAAATTTAGTCCCCACCTAAGCCCATTTATAAAATAATTCCAATACTGTAATGAGACCTAAGTTAGGAAAGGACCTGAGTATAAATCTCACAATAACAGACTAGAAAAAGAATACCTTATATCATAGCCATACATATCAAGATCAGGTCTTCCATCAATAACCCATTTAGCTAGCTCACGCCCACATCCTCCACTAAGCATCATTCCAGCACTGTTGAACCCACAGCCATGAAAAAACCCTCTTACAACAATATCTTCTCCCATAATAGGTTTATGATCTGGTGTAAATGATTCTGAAAAGGATGTAAATTATTTTATAAGGAATTAAAATTGGACATTATAGAAAAATGCTACAATTTGTAGTATCATTAAATTTTAAGTTAATATTACCTGGACCACACACTGTAGATTTTATTCCTGTTTTCCCCAAAATGGGAACTCGATTGCAAGCACTGTTGATATGAGTACCGAACACATCCCAGTTTAGATCATAAAGACTAAATGCAAAATCCTTTTCAACCTACACAGGAATTAAGATGTGATTTTAGAAAATTTATTATGTAATTATGGAAATAAATGTATTGAAAGAGCAAAAGTAATTAAAAATAAATTTCATGCAAGACTATAATATAATAGTTTTATAGAAGATAAAAACTATAGTAAACATACCTATACCTTTTACAGTTACTGTAAGTGTGTGTATTTTATGGATGAAGTACAATTGATTAGTACGAGTAATATAATCAGTTATTATGGGAAATAATTACAAGAATAATTGACCATTTAATGCACTGCTTACATTCACTAAATAACTGCAACAGTGGAATCTTAGTTAACTGAGATACAGAGGATGGCTAAGATTAATATGTTGTCATGAAAATCAATGAATCCAGAACTGACACTCAGGCTAATAAGACTTCAGTGGCAGACAAAAATCAAGATGGAATAACAATTTTAGTTCAGAGAAAATGAGGATAACTAGCATGCAAATCGAAACACTTTGGAAAAGCTTAAAGCAAATGGGTGGTCATGCTCAAACTCACAAGAGATTATCAAAAGTGAGGACTTTGTCTCTCCTGCTAGAATAAGAGCTCTTAAGAGACTAATAGTGACAAGATTCAATTCTTAAAAATCCTGAAAAAAAATCTTGGTGTACTATAGGTAGAGTAGGGAGGTAGGTGGTCAATGGCTTTACTAATTGGAAGCATTTAATGCATTTATATACATCTCCTGGTCAAAACCATTAAAGCTCTCAAGATCTGGAAATTCTGATTTAAATTTCTACTTGAACCATAATTGATCTGGCATTTTACAAAGAACATGCAGTGCAGATATACTAAAGAATACTAACACATTAAAAACCTTAGGAATTTTAGTGAAAAGTTAATTATTAATTAAGTACTTGATTCATGGAATCAGTATATGATCCTACGAAAAAGGTACAATATGTTTTCAAGATCAACAGTCCTATAAAGAATTATTCACAGAACAGAAGTCTGGATTTTTTTCACTGTGATGAACAATTTGATCCTTGATGTTGTCTTAGCTGGGCTAAAACAAAACATATGACAAAATTTCCCATCTCTCATTTTTAATGAAATAAGAAACCACCATTAGTGAAAAGATAGTAGAAAAATTGTCTGAATCAGTTCTGAAGAACCCATGCTTCAAAGGTATTAAGAAACATCATCATGAATTAAATTTATCAAATCTCTGTGGTTGCCACTTATGCAGAAAATTCACTCAAGTTTTGTATGAATGTGGTTAAAGCTTACCAATCACAGAATGTTTTTATGCCACATTACAATTTTTGGCACTGATATTAAATTTTATAATAGATATTAATGTTTGTATCTAAGTTTCTTTATTTTCATGCTGTATGCAGTAAAATCTATTAAATGAAGGTATTTTTCAAAATATGTTCTGAAATACTATTCAATTGTTTTCTGGGCTAAAATTACTAATTTGAGATGCTGATTGAGCTTGGGCTTGCAGATTGGTCAAAATCTACTGACTAAATCCTAGACAGATTTCAGAATGAGAGATCTGAGACAGGGAACTATCATATTTGAAAAAAAAATCAAAACAAAACTGTACTGAAGAAGCCTTCATGAGAATAATAACCTATCCGTTTGTCTGTCCAATAAATAGTTCCACTACATTTTTCCTTTCTCAGAAGAAAATTGATGAGAAATACATTCATTAACAAAAAAACGATGCACCTAGAAGGAGTTGTCCGATGGAGACAAAAATTGGTGGAGAGGAAGATTATGTACAGAATAGAAAATGATTAAACTTTCAGACAAATTGAATGATTTATTTCAGAGTTACAGAGTTACAAAGTAACGAGCTCAATAAGGCGTTGACCCACCTTTACCCTGAATGCAAGCTGCCACACGAAGTGGCATAGAGTGATAAAGCTCCCTGATGGTCTCCTGCGGTATTTCTTGCCAAATTTGCTCCAATTGTCGGGCTAGGTCATCCACATTCCCTGGTGGATGCAGTTGCCTTCCCATCGTATCCCAGACATGCTCGATTGGAGAGAGATCTGGGGATCTGGTTGGCCAAGGAAGTGTTTCACAAGCTGCAAGACATGTCATAGCAACACCTGCCGTATGTGGTCTGGCATTATCTTGCTGAAAAATAAGGCCAGGGTACTGCAAAATAAGGGTAGCAAAACAGATCTCAGAATGTCGTCGACATACTGCTGTGCTATAAGTGTGTCGCTAATGACGACCAAAGGGGTCCGGCTATCAAGGGAAATGGCACCCCAGACCATAACTCCTGGTTGAGGGCCTATGTGTTCCACAAAATAGTGAAAGCAGGATCGGCACACTGCTCTGGGCGTCTCCAGACATGTCTGCGACGATCGTCAGGACACAGTTGGAAGCGGGATTCGTCGCTAAGCACTATACATCCCCAGTCAGCATCATTCCAACCGGATCGAGCCAAGCACCACTGTAATCTGACGGTGTGCAGACATTAGTGGCAGGTAGCGTAGCAGTCGGTACGAGTATAGATGTTGCTCTCTCAGCCGTCTGTGAATGGTCATGGTGGACACTCGTGTGTGGGTCGCATGTCTGATGGTTGATAATGATGATTCAGTCGCTGTGACAGCTGATCTGACAATCACTCTATCCTCCCGCTCTGCTGTGGCCCTAGATTGACCGCTACCTTCATGACGCTGAAATCTGCCATTGTCCACCCATTCCTACCAGCATCTTCTAATTGCCGCATCACTTCGACCCATATGACGAGCGATTCTCCGATTTGTCCAACCTGCCTCTTTCAATCCAATGATACGACCTCTTTCAAACTCTGACAGTTGCACGTAATGAGCTCGAATCCTACGGCGAGGCATTTTTTCAGTCGTTGAAAGGTATCCTAACTCGCAATGCAACAGAAATTTTGACCATCAGATTGAGAATCGCTTCTTATATATACCTGCTGAGTGCGCAGTTCCGATGCGCTGTAGCTCTCACTATTCATTCATTGGACACCAAAGTTTAATCATTTGCATGGGCAGTCCCAATGTCTTTGCATATGAAATTTCATTACAATCGGACAATTCCTTCTAGGTGCGTCATTTTTTTTGGTAATGAGTGTAAATGGGGGAGAAGAGAACTGTTTTACTTGGCAACATAAACAAGGATAAAGCCCATGGCAGGCAGTAATGTTGAATAATCATCAATTTCATTTATTCAATGAAAACAGAAAGGAACATCTACAAAACAAGACTATTACTGAGTTATTAATATAACAAATGCTCACAAGACAAATACCATCATTATACATATTTATACATTTTTCCATTTAGATTACACTTAATTTAATAATGCTAGTTACCTTTTCAATAAATACAGGATTTGGTTCATAACCACCAATACATAAGGAGCTTCCTTGAACTCTTAAGTAGACTGAAGAATCATGATCACGGACATTTGGCATATTCATAATACCATCTATGGGATCAGTCACAACATACGCATGCTTCATGGGTATCAGTGGCACTTGGACATCAGCCATTTGCCCAATCATTGGTGCCCAAACACCTAAAGAAAGAAAAAAATGAAAAGAAAACAGAAATAAATTAATTGACTAAAAATGCTGCTTTTAATTACAAAATAGTGATTGGAAGAAGAAATAAAAAGAATAAGAAATAAAGACTGTTGATGGAGATTAAAGAATGGCTCCCATGTATATAAGCTTTTGGCAGGTGATGGATGAAAGCATATTTGGATGGCATAAGAATGAATTGGCTCATTTGTGAAGAGCGGACTGCTAGCAGAGCCATCACAAAACAGCCATACACAAACCATGTTTGTATATAGTAAAATTAAACAATCTGTACTTAAAGCAGTATGACAGGAATTTCGGACAATCCAAATTTAAAATACACTTTTCATGAGATCCTTATGAAATTGAGAACTTTATGGTCAGATGTACAGGGCAATTGAATGTCATCAAGTATCAGACTGGGTTCTTGGAAAAATCCCTTAATTTCGAGTAGAATAACACAAGCACAGTCTTTGATGGAGAAAAACTAAAGCCATTGGAAATAGCCCAGTCCTACAGATGATCAAGTACTAATTGCAATGTGTCTGAATAAGAAGAGTAGTCAGAAACTAAAAATCATCACTATGTGAGTAGCTATAAATGGATGAAGCTAACAAGAAGTGAATAAATAATTTATCTTTACAGGAAATACTGTAATGCTTAAAGTATAACTCTAGTTCTTAAAAGTAAGAGTTTGTAGCAAAGCCTAGGCAAACTTAAAAGTCTGATTAGTAAAAAAGTTTGGAATCAAAACAGCTTGTGACCATAACTAAGAAAATGTCAAATTTTGAAATATGGTCACATTATTTCTGTATAGAAAAGCATATAAAAAAATGATTAATCCAGAAAATAAGAAGGTAATAAACTTCTCTTTGTTGAAGGAAATCATACTGGAATAGATTCGGATGCTGTGTGAGGATTTGAAAATTCAACCAAATACTTTTACTTGATTACTAAGACTACCTGTTTCAATTACATTTTCTGTGAGTCTTTTTAAAAATTGAGAGTGGTTGTAAATCCAATTTCAACAAGTCTTAGTAAATTTGACTGGTAATTGAAAATGTGTAGAAAAAGCCAGGAATCTTTCTGGGTATCCTATCATTCAAAAAAAGTTAAGACCTTCAAAAAGTAGAGGCAGCTAGTTACAGACAGCATTGGAAAGTATTCAATTTTTTCCATTGGTCCTTTTTTTTTTAATATAAATGCAGAATTCCATCAGCCTAATGGTAAATCTGAAGAAATCTGAGAACTTCTAGTTTGTGCCCTAAATATGATCATGTTATTAACATTGCTAATAATATTGTTATTAATGTTATCAGAAAGATCAACTTCACAAAGATTAACTGAAATTACATTTCTTTATAAAGTTGATCCACCTGCCAATTCAAATATCAAAGAAGACAATAAGAAGTAACAGCAGTAAAATTAGATAATTCTTTAAGAAGGACCAAAAAAGGATTATTGGGCCTCAAGGATTATTGATAATACTGCAAGAAAAACAGGGAAAAGTGTAGCAGAAATGTACACCAAATTATTGCTGAAAAGGAGACTTAAAATCACATTAAATGAATGGGCGATCCTGCATTGAAAATACAAGCATAATGATGAAAGTACAGCTCTTCAAGAAGTGTATCATTTCCAATGTGAATAATTAATTAGAATATAAACAGAAGTGCTTTGATGGAGGAGGTATTGAAAGCCTTTTCTGTAAAAAGTTGAATCCAGCAGGAGTATCGCCTACATCAGAAAAGACTGGAAAAGACAATGAGGTAGACAATCAACTACTAAGTTGTGAAATACCATAGATATAGATTCGATGATAGGATCAGTGTTTGGTAATTAAAGAGAACCATTACAGAAAAGTTTAGACTGGCCCATGGCTAGTTTTTTTTTATCAATAAGTTCATTCAAATTAGCTCAACAATGACTTCTTTGGAAAATATTAAGATAAGATGCTTGAAAGTATAAACAGCAAAGTTATCCAATTTCTTGAGGATTTGTTCTTCTGAAAAATAAAATGAAATTTATTAGATTGGAGCTTCTCAGATAGATTTATGGGAAGAAGTGATATAATGTAATAATGCCATGGAGCTTTGAAAGTGATTTATATATGAAGAAGTGCATGAATGCACAGATAGAAGCAATAGTAGTACTGAATTTATTAAGGGGTGAATTGTCTTTGATGTAGAAATGTTTTACCAATTTAAAAGAAATATCCATAGGGAAAAGGCATTTCTGAATTGATGAATGCCTGCATCATAAGCTTGTTAGATGTGCTTCTAATTGGCACCACTAACGTGGTCTGGGTCAGTGGAGGAACGTCATAGGGACAAATGGAAAATACGTATTTTGAAATCACCGTTTCATAAGGCAATGCAGTGTAGCCGAGGAAGAAGAAGGAACACACGAATACTCAATACACATTGCTAACACCCCTCAAAGTAATGTGTAATCTCCAATATTGTCCACCGTACTTTGCCAGCATCTGAGAAGGCGAACAATACAATTGGCTGCATGTGAGTCATTAAGTGTTAGACCTCTCGCCAAAATGCCATCAAAATTTCATCTTTGTTCGCAAGCGTTTCCCACACAACTGCAGCTTGAGTTTTGGAAACACATCAAAATTGCATGGACATAGATCTGGCGAATACGGAGGGTGTCCCAAGACATCCCATCCCTACCGACATACAAAGCCTGCGCAGAAGCTGCTATTTGACTTGTGGCATTCTCGTGAAGAATGACGACGTTGGACAGCAGTTCCCAAATGCTGACATCTTACAGTGGACAATCTTGGAAATTACTTTAAGGGGTATTAGCAATGTGCATTGAGCATTCCTGTGTTCCTTTTTCTTCCTTGGCTACACTGCATTGCCTTATGAAACGATGATTTCCAAATATGTGTTTTCTATTTGCCCCCCCATGACGTTCCTACACTGACGCAGACCATGTAAGTGGTGCCAATCAAAAGAACATCCAACAAATGCTTTCAAAACGTGTATTCTGGAATTGCAGTGGTGCCGCATGTTTGGTAGATAAAAAATAGTTGCCATGACTTAATCCCCAACCCTCTTATCTTCAAAATCCTCCCAAACTGTATGGGTTGATAATCTTCTTGCATAGTAGTAGAAGCCAATCAGTCAAATAACTTCCAACCAGGAAAGACAATCAAAGCCCTATTTTTGGTTAGAAGAAGAGACCAAAGCAGTGCGTTGAAACTAACATTAGATGAAGTACAGAAGCAACTGTTCAACTGCCACAATCCTTCTTTTTAGGACATGAACCTTCTTACAGGGCAAACATATTATCCAGTGTTATCATCGAGGGAAGATTTTTGCAGTCAGATTTATATCACATATTAGTATTTGTGATTTGTAGTCCTTTTGATATAAAGTCTAGATAACATGGAGAGACTTGACACTGGTTCTACTGAAAATATGAGGTTAATAGAAATTATAATAAGCAAATAATACAATAAAATTTCTGACTTGGTGGTTTTGGATCTCCAATGTTGGCTACAGAGTGATTAGTGAATTGATGGAAAATTTGCAGTAGCTTAACTTAGCCCTTTGTGATGTCAAATGTAGGAAATGGGATATCAGATCTATAAATTAAAGAAGAAACAAGCCAGTTATGAAGTTTTCAGAAAATTCAGCAACACAAATTTTTAATATCAAAAGAAAACAATCTTTTTTTTAAGCAAAGGACAGGGGTTTGTTATCTGCTGAAGTGACCAAACAAACTGTCAGCAGCAAATAATCTTCATCTTCTGAATACTGGATATGGGAAAAGCATGCCAAAGGAACCTCATGAAATGATGAAATAAACAACCCCTTCACAGCACAGAAATACAAAACGAGACAGAGGTACTTTATGCAGAAATGGCTACAGAGCACTGGCTGCAATGATACAGATGCATCGCTAACAAAGATGGAACAAAGGGAAGAGATAGTCCTCAGTAAAGGGTATAACCACCAGTAATAGTGATGCATGTTTTGCACTGCCTGTCCATACATATGATGAGGTGACTGATAAGTTCTTGGGGTGATATCGCTCATTCCTCTGCCAGTGCCATCTTCAGCTGGTGACATTCTACAGTGGATGTGAACATGATGCAAGACATCTTCCCAGAGAGTCCCTTATGTGCTTGATGGGATTTAGATTTGGGAAATGTGCTGACAAGTCCATTCAAACAAAGTCCTCACTTCTCAATAGCATATTAGCAGCTGCAGTACAATGGGATCTGGCGTTATCATCCATACCCAGGAACTTGGAGCCAATTGCACCTTGGAACAGAAACACATAGGGAATGTCTACTCGGTACAGTAGCCTCCAACAGTTACAGTATCTCCTTCCAGTATCTGGAGCTCTGTATATCCATTCAGCGTAGTGCCTCTCTAGATCCGAAAATCTCAACAGCTATATCGATTCCATGATGTTTGCTGGGTGATACCTTGTGCAAACCTTTTACAAGATTAGCTGATGTCCAGTTTAGCTGCTGAAACTGAATCTGCTCTCATCAGTAAAGAGTATCTTATCCGATTGTGCTGTGGTCCACTCCTTATGTTTGCTGCACCAGTGCAAACGGTATTTCTGTTGGACAGGCATTAATGGGACACAACGTACTGGCCGTCGGCAAACAGTTCACCTTGGTTTAGTTGTCCTCACCCCAGTAAACCTTGATATCCTATGTCCTGTGCTCCTATGCAGCTGGTTTGCAAAGGTTCCCGCTGTCTGGTATGGGCTGCTCTTGGCTTTTAGAAATATACAGCAGTCATCACTGGGTGTTGTTTTGCATGGACAACTACCATCAGTCCTTCAGACAGCTATACCTGTTGTTCTGAAGGCAGCCCACACATGCGATACAATGTTATGGGTGATACTAAACTCTTCAGCCACACTGTTCACACTTTGCCTTTCCTCGAGCTTTCTAATTATGTTACCCCGGGTGAAGTCATTCAGATGTTGTCTACTGGCCATGTCATTATCTATAGCACCGTATGAAACCAATCGAAAATTTATAACACTTGTACTTAATGTTCGGTAACTTGTCCATACCTACTGAATTGCAGCTTTATCCGTTTCTATGCTACCACGTGACCCGTCCTAATGATTCAAAAATCTGCATATGTATCAGCTATCTATTGAACAACTGCAGTTATGCAGCTCACCACATTTCATTTGATTCTGAGGATGTAACTTCAGACATACTGTTGGTTCCTAAGTTTTGCACTCCAGTATTTATATATTGAAACCTTAATCATCTCTTTGTTTTGGATTATTTTAAGTTTTATTTAAGTTCAAATAATGAAATTAGACACTTATATATCAAAACTTGAGTCATATATATCCTAGTTTTTTTGTATGAGTCTTTGCTTCAATATGTAGGTCTAAATATAAGCGTACTTGCTCAACAAACAATTTAAGCAATCATGTCTGTTTTGATAACAGATGTTATAAGGCTTGTGTTTACCTCTATTTATGTCTAGTGGTGAGGTTTTCATAGTATATCATAAATATTGATTATGCTATGATATGCTAGCAGTTCTTAACTAAACTCTTAAAATAGTTGATCAATGTTACTCAGAATTTTTATTCAGATATAGTAGAAACCAATTTCAAATCGGTAAAGTCAATCTCATTTCTGTAAATTCAAAGCAAAGCACAGGTTACCTAACATCAAAAGAATTTAAAAAATTCAGTAAAAAGTATTTATGATTAATTAATAGTGAAAAAATATATATTTTCCCTAATATCCTTTGTTTAATATTTAACAAATTGCATTGCCTTAACTAATTTATATAATTTCTCTTATAATAAAGTTACAAAAAAAAATAAAGAATTTTTCCTCTATGAAGTACAAGCTGGTCATCACTAATCCAGCACTAATTTCAACTAGCATAATTTTAAATTTCCCAAGTCGGTGCATCTATTGTTTGGTGGCATAAACACTGTTGGCATCACTTGTAAACACAGGCAAGCCATACAATGTGTTTTTCTTCATTTATTGTTATAATCTGCTCACTTTTAAGCTCCAGCCATAGTTCCAAAGAAATAAAGAAAATGCTTCTTCACTTTGGAAGCGGCAGTGATGAACTTTCTTGCAGAACCTGTACCATTTATTTTACCTGTGCTTCATTAAAATTTCACTTGATTTTAATTTAACATTTCTTTTTTCTTTATTAACCAACTTGTACTGATTTTTACAGGGTATTTTAAAGGTAGGATGAGGTGGTTATCTGTTGGATTAAAGGTTTTCTAACCTAACCTTCTGTGATTCGGCAAAATCACTAATCCGTCACCTACCAGTCCCAATATTGCAGGATTAGTGATGGTCGACCTGTGTTAGATTGAGGTAATTGTATCTACTTCTGGATGTTATGTTCTATCAAATATAAATAAATAAATAAATAAATAAATAAATAAATAAATAAATAAATAAATAAATAAAAAGAGCTAACCAGTACAGTTTATGATACATTTTGTTTTTATTAGTTGTCCATTTGTTTCAACTCCAGCTATTCGTTTTACTCCGAAATGGTCTTCAATGACTTGGATGCCCGTAACTGGACATTTTTCTAAAAGCTTTGTATGAAATACAGAAAATAATTAATTTAAGAAATTATTATTATTTTTATAACCTCTTTCATAATGTACTTACATTACAAGAATGTATTTACTTTACAAGAATTTTACACCAGATGAATGAATTATTTAAATGAGTATATGCAACAAACTTCTAGGGTCATAGGGTTGTGAAAATGGAACACTTTTTTGAGAAGGAAAATGGTCGAGAAAATGCACTGAATCCCTTTACTCCCCCTATTTTATTCACTTCAATATTTTGAATGGTTTGGCATGTTTTTACTTAAAGCAGGGCAGTAGATTGTTGCATATACCATTGTTGTAGTTAGTACACATCACCTGAAATTTGTAAATATTTGCCACACTCACTTGCCTGTCATTAAAAAAAAATTATTCAAGGATGAAATGACTGCATTTACGTTTGCTGAATACTCGGCATGATGTTAATTTATGGCAAAGCTCAATGTAATGGTAGAACAGCCTGTCAGCTTTACAAATAGTGTTTTCCAAATCATCGAACATCCTCTTATACCACTTTAGGAAGAGTTCATCAGCAGCTAAGGGAAACAGGATCAATTGTGGGGCTGATCAGAATCTTTGTAACCTAAGATTTAAAGAGGTGGTGCTTCATCGCATTGAAGAGAACTCAGGTACAATACCCAAGCCGTTGCATATGCCATGGAGAGAAATCACATGAGCAACTAAAAGTTCTAAATGATGTGGAGTTCCACTCCTATCATCGTCAGAGAGTTCAACATTTGGTCCAGCTGATTTCACATCACGAGTTGAATATTGATGCTGATATCTGGAACGTTGTTTGGAAAAGCCTTTGTTTCCAATGATAATTATGTTTATCAATGAAGCTACATTCAGCAGAGATGGTATTTTCAACTGTCAGAGCAGCCATATTTGGGCAGAAGAAAACTCCTTTGCCACTCTCTCCAGGTCATTCCAGCACAGAATAGCCATTAACATGTGGGATGGAATTAAATCAATCAACTGAATCGAAGGAACAATTGTTGCATTTATTCCTGCCATAGCACAAGACATCCAACACAGGACATAATTCAGAAGGTGTATCAGAACATGCATTGCAGGTTCAGTGCTTGCATTGAAGTTGGTGGCCATCACTTCGAGCATCTTTTGTAAACACGATGCAATGTAACAAAACAATAATCTCCTGTTAAGCTTACTGGTTTCATGTGATCATTATCAGTTGTGCTAATGGCAACAATCGTAAACACAAGAATCTACTGGACTGCATTAAGTAAAAGATAACAAACTGTTCAAACGTTGAAGTGTATAAAACCAGGGGCGTAAAAGGAAATTATGCATTTCCAGACATATCTTTCTTAGCAAAAAGTGTTCCATTATCACAACCCTATACACCCTAGAAGTTTCTTGCATGTTTGATTTTCACCCTGTACATTTTATACCGTGACAGGGCTATAACAGCATAAATTTACATAAAGAGATAAGCAGATTTTTGTTCAGAAATTTTTGAATTTCTGAACATTTAATTACATTTTTAAGTTAAAGAATCATAATAAAAACAGGCTAGTCTGATATGTTTTCTGCTGTTTAGATTTCTGATGAAAATTCTGTGACTCACTAATATATGAATAGTACCATGCTGAAACTTTGTTACCAGACACATTTAATATTCCATCATAAGATGTGTATATTTTAGGGCACTTCCATTCCTAATAGAACTATTGGAAATGTGGCAGTTTTACCTTATTTATATATCACAACTGGTTAGTTTGTTATTATTTCTTTATATGTTATTATTAGATTGTACATGTTATGTACACCTTATGAGTATCTGTTTTTAGTGAGTCATTTGGGAGCTATTGTGATAGCGACCAAAATTGGTAGCTATTGAGTTTGTCCCGTCTATCCGTGTCTGTCCCTCCATAACAACTACTGACCGGAAGGTTGGATCGACAAACGGAGTTCACCATCGTGTTCAAAGACCCAAACACTGTAGAATGGGAGTATTTTCAGGTACTAATGCCCTCCTATGTTCAAGGTATTTGGCATTGTTGTATAGTATCCCCCTAATAATTTCTGAATGGAAAGTCGGATCGTAAAACTGACTTCACTATCAAGTTTAGAGGTCCAAACAACATAGGAATAGGGTATTTTCTGGACATTATATTATTTCTGCACATTAAACTTTTTTTTAAATGTATTCTTTTTATAATTTAATCCTTCATAAGCTAAGCAATTGCTAGCGGGGATAGAATTTCTGTCCGTTTTTATTCTTATTTTATATATTGTTATATTTTAATATAAGGGGCCATTATCTTGTTGATTTTTGTTTCCTTTATACTTTTTTTTTTTTACTAGTTAACTTATTTCTAAGCATCATTCTTTCACTATGCAATTGTATATCAGGCAAACCTAGCATTTATTATTCCTTTTTTTTCCTGGATATTATTTTACTTTGTCTAGTTGAGAGGTTGGTGAATCTTATTATATTAAAACTGCTGAAACTGCGTATAATATATTTATATATTTATATTTATACACTCTTTGACAAAAAAATCGACACACCCAGAAAAATGAAACTTCACATGCAAAAACCTTTCAACTGAATAGGCAAATGATAAAAATTTCGCAACCAATCAATTAATACCTGGAGCTACAGCACATGGAACTGAGCATTATGACGATGTATGTAAAGAGGAATCTCACCTTCAGCAACAAAACTTCCAGTGGTTTTGATTGTGTTTTTCCTACTTTGACTGTAACAATGTCTCGCAGGTGAATTCGCAGCCACTACAACCATATGATGGAGTTTGAAAGTGGACGTGCCATCTGACTACATGAGACTGGATGGACAAACTGACAAATTGCTCTGCATTTGGGTCAGAGTGTTCTGGCAAATAGACGATGCTGGAGGAATGGGTCCTGAACGGCAGATTTCAGCGACAAGAGAGCAGCGAATAGCCTATGGCAACGACAGAATGGGAAGATAGAGTGATTGTCAGAGCAGCTATTACAGCACCAGATTCGTTGCTGTCAACCATCGAACATGTGATCAATGCTGAAGTTACCAGCCATACCATTAGTAGAAGACTACGGGAGCAGAATCTATGCTTGCGGTGCCCTTTACACCACCTACCACTGACCAATACTAAATGCAAGAGCATTTAGATCAACATTAATTGTGTTGATTAAGGACAAATTGTTTTCAATGATGAGTCTGGTTTGAACTGAGGCCCGATGACCAGTGCAGACGTATCTGGAGACGGTCCTGGACATTGTAAGGATTCCGCTCTTACTGTCGCACGCCATACAGCCCGACAATAGAGAGTTATGGTCAGGAGTGTCGTTTCATTTGATAGCTGGACTCCCTTGGTAGTTCTCAGTGGCACCCTTATAGCATAGTGTTACCAGTGGATTGGGACACCTTCCCATCGGGTGAATCGACTCGCCCAACCTGTCATCCCTGGAAGGAGTTGACCGTTCCAGGACTGAATGCGAGGCAGCCTATGGGTATTTATGGAGCTGCAGAGCCATATTCAAGCAAGTCGTTTGGGCGGCAGCAGCCGCAGGAGTAGGCTCTCCCTCCCCCGGAGCCGAAGTCGTTTAGGCGGCCAGGAGCCGCGAGAGTAGGGACTCCAACCGGAGCCATTGAAGCTGAGTCCAGTCGACCAGAGAAGACGGCGGAGCTCAGCCAGGGACCGGAGCTGAGAGTAAGCTTAGCGAAGTCAGTGAGTGGCTTACGACAACAAAGACTACCCAGTCCGGGAGAAGTAACCCGTCTGCCGAGTGAAGTGAGGAAGCCACAGCCGCAGCTTCAGGAAGTCAACGTCGGGAGAATTCCTTCGGCCGTTGAAAACGCTCCGTTTACCGAAGACGACAGGGACGTCCGAAGACCAAGGGGAACGACTGTGAGAGAAGCGATCTCCAGCCGATTTCACCGCAGCAATTGCTGCCGGTCCAGAAGCCCTGGGTTCTACGAGGAGCGAGTACCTGTGAAGACTGCAGCGAAGCCCCAGTGACACCCGTGGGACACGGGACGATGTCGATGCAGCTCCCCACGAACTTTTAGTTTACGTTTCATAGACTCTTAGTTTAGTTTCAATAAAGATACACTGAGGTGAAGGATCAAATCTCCTATCGTAAAAATCCCTACCCCCTTGCCACCGGAGTATTGTGGGCTTTAGACCCATTGCCCCAAACGCCGGTAGCAATAGCAGTACATTGACAAAATTCAATGACCCATTATGCTGCCGTTCCTTTCGCAGCACCCTGCTCTTACTTTTCAGCAAGATGGTGCCCGGCCACATATGACACACCTCTCCAATGATTGTCTTCATGGTTGCAACATACTTTCTTGGCCAGCCAGATCGCCAGATCTCTCTTCTATTGAGCACATTTGGGATGTGATGAGGCATCAATCAATGCCATGTAGGGTAACAGCTTGTATCAAGACCAGAGGTGTACCAACACCATACTGACCTGCTCACTTTTTGTAGTGTTTTCTAAACCAATAAATCATCCAATTGTTTTGAATTCTAATCATTTCGTTTTATGTACATGTACATTAAACCTACCAAATTTTGTCTCAATTGGATAATTCCTTCTTGGTGCGTTGATTCTTTTGTCAAAGTGTGTATATAATGGGACCTTACCAATGATTCTGATTGGTAAAGCAGGAATTTGTTAAAGAAGGAAATCCTATAACTCTCAGTCATACTATGTTATAAAATTCCTGATTTCATGCAATAGGCTATGAAAATAATTTCATGATTGTGCTTAGCCTATTATTTTATCCTCATTTTAAATCAAACTTTAAGACATAGTGTTATACACTCTTAAAATGTTTTTGATGTAATGGGCAATGTCATTACAATTCAAGGAGAGAATTCTGCTTTGCTGACATCCATTGATCAAAAGAAGGAAAACTAGGTATTAAAGCTTTGAAAGAAATTTCCTGTATAGTCTATTTACAATTTCATAAGACCTTTATTATGTGGCTAACAATGAATGTGTTCTTTTACTCAGATCACCATATTAATTAATTTTATATATCAGTATTCATTATTACAGTGGCCTAATGAAAAGAAGCATACACCAATGTAAGCTTCTTTAATTACAATGCAGTTTACTTTAAGCAAACTGTATTCGAGATGAGGCAGCTGAAGGTGATTTGTAGAAATAATAAAGATGATCTGATTAATATTTTTCTTTTTGGCTTGCCAAATCTGCTTTGTGATTTTTCTCAAGAAATATTTGATGATCAATAATCTATCTCGAATCTTTTGCTGCTCAGCCCTCCTTTGCATGGTGTTAACAAAAGAATGAGGTTCCTGGCAATTTCTTTTTCAATCATTCTTCACAAGGGCTCCAGTCCATGAAGGGCCAAGGCTTGCCTAACAATTACAGCCCACTCTTCTCTATCCAACATTCATCTCCTCCAACTTTTGACCTTTAGTTCCTTTATATACTCATCAATATCTTCTGACCATTTTTTCCTGGAACTACCTTTGTATCTTTTTCCATCTGGTTTGCCTTAATATATTTAATAAAGGATGTTTCATTGTATATTTCATTATGCTTAGGCAATCGGAACCTGCAGCTTTTAATTTCTCTTAATATCTGTGGATTTCTCATATAACTGATAAAGGTTCTTGAATATTTCCTTATTTACCATTGAATATTTCCTATTTATGCACTCTCCATTTACAAATGTTGGTCCATAAATTGTAATAAGTATTTTCCTTTCCTATGTGTTATTCATCCTTCGTAAGCATACACCAGGTTTCCAATGCATTTGTCACCACAGGACTAATAATGGCCCTATAAATTTTCTGCTTTCCGTTCTTTGAGATATCCTAGGATTTCAATAAGGATGGAGAGTCCAATAGCATCTATTACCTTGTTACTTCTTCAACGGTCAATTTATCCTCAGTGATAATAGTTCCTCGATAAATTTTAGCTTCTTTCAAAATTAAAAGTTCTAATTTATACATAATCAATTTGCCTCCAATTGTTTGTATTCCTTAAAGCAATCATGTATTTGGTCTCACTTCATTCACCCTTAGTCCATCATTCTTGCTTTCATGCAATAACTGAAGAAAACTTTCCTTTAATTTCTACGTGAATCTACTGATCATCACAATATCATGAGCATAGGTTAAAATTTGAACCATTCCATTATAGACAGTATCATTAGTGTTGATGTCGATGTTCCTGAAAATTCTCTCCAAAACAATATTAAAGAGAATATTAGAGAGAGCATCTCCCTGTTTCACAACAAAATAAATATCAAATTCTTTAGCTAATTCCCCTTGAAAAGTGATATTCATAGGAGTCATGTAGGATAAGCCACGGCAATTTTATAAACCTATATAACTGTTTTTTATTCCAATAAACATTTACTTTAGTAAAATTTAATTTAGTTGACAATAAAAATACAATGTTGATGAAAGAAGAAAACAAAGTTTTCCAATCCCATATGATAAGATTAAGTTGATAGTAGATCCTTCTTCTTAAATTAAAACTATAAAATTATTTATAAAAATATAAATATAAATAAAAATTATTTATAAAA
>JAFIDM010000007.1:47840756-47852189 GCA_023159025.1 Thereuonema tuberculata
AAATAAGGGATCCATTTACTCAAAGCACAAAATTTAGTGAGTTTGGTTGGTCAGAAAACAGTGAAATCAGGTCTGAGTTGAAAGAAATGTGGCAATATTTCTGTACAAGAAGGACTTTTAATGAAATCGTCGAGGATGTATACAGGTCCCACTGCAAAAAGACATTTTACTAAAAATTCATGAAGGACATTTTGAGGTCACAAAATGCAGAGCTCTTGCAAGGGACTCGGTTTGGTGGCTTTCGATTGTAAGGAAATAGAAGGAAATAGAAGAATGAGTGAAATCATGTACAAAATCCACTGAGGAATCTAAAAACAACCAAGAAACGCTCATTACATTTGATTTTCCTCACAGACCATGGCAGAAAATCGGAATAGATTTCTTCAAGTTGAATCTAAAATGATATCTACTTGTGACAGACTATTATTCCTGATATCCAGAAATTGCAGTATTCAGCAGCTTAAGTTAAGCAGAAGTGATCACACATTTGAAGTTGTTTATTGCAAGACACGGAACTCCAGAAGAAGTGTTCAGTGATAATGGCACACAATTTGGGCCACTTCGGATATCCTCATTCTCAAAATTTGCAAAAGAGTGGGGTTTCACTCATTCAACATCAAGTCCACAGTTTCCACAAAGCAACGGATTTATAGAATCAATTGTCAATTGCAAAGAGAAGCTTAAAGAAGAGTGACGAAGGCTACAGGCTCTGGAGAGCCTCCAGAGTTACAGAGCAATGCCAGTTGCGAATGAATTTTCACCAGCAGAACTTCTCATGGGATGATGAATACAAACAAGTGTGCCAATAGTAGCCAAAGTACTAGCTCTGAATACAAAAACCATAAGAAAGAGAGGAGAGAGATTTCGACAAAATCAGAAAGAAAATTATGATCGACAACACCAGACAAGAGAATGGAGTTAAAAGAAGGTGACCAGGTCTGGGTCATTGATTTACATCAAAATAAAAAGATGAAGACTAAAGATAAAATGCCTCACTCTTATATTGTTGAAACTGATCAGAGAACGATTAGACGAAATCGTTTCCATTTGATTCCAGCTCTTAACGGAAGGGTAAGAGATGATGAGCCGTGCTGGCGTGGCCGTGCGGTCTAGACGGCAGGTCTGCCGTTGCGGCCAGTATGCCAGTTCCCGGGTTCGAATCCCGGTCGTGGCATGGATGTTTCTTTCTTCTTTCTTCTTCTGTTTCTCCTTCTGTCCATTTCCGTTTCTTTACCCTGGCAGTTAGGGTTAAAATGCATCTCCCAACCCGCAGTTGAAAGTCAGCGTGGGAGATTAGACTTTCATCCCCCGAGACAGTGAGCTGTCTGAGGGAGGCCTTTGTCCAGCAGTGGGCTGTTAAAGGCTGTTAGATAGATAGAAGAGATGATGACAACGACATTGACTTCTCTGATGATGACATATCGATTGACGACACAAGGAACTTTACAAAAGAATTTAGTCTAGTGAATTCGTTACATATAGCTGATGTACTATCAAATCACCAGATAGACTGATTGAGAACTGTTAAAATAAACTATATATAAGATAGTGAGTAATGTGAAATAATGTTGAAACTAACAATAACTGTGTTACTGCCTGTGCACGAGAGACAGGTTGGTTGTTAGAGCAGGAGAATGACTGGAAGAAGGATAAAAGAAAAATAATCTTGTCATTAGTCGTAAGTGTTTAGTCTTTTATTTATTTAACTAGCTGTACCCGGCATGCGTTGCAATGCCACTCAAAGAAAGAAAGGGCTCATGAGAAGGGGCCGTAAATATAAGGTCCCAGTGTCGATCGGGGGTGGGACACTTAGGCCCCTGTGTCGCCATCCCCACCCAAGTGTGGTGGACCTGTCCCCCATAGCAGAGCGAATTTTTCTCTTTTTCCAATTGACTTAGGGTCCCCGAGAAGGGGCCCTAAATATAAGGTCCCGGTGTCGATCGGGGGTGGGACACTTAGGCCCTTGTGTCGCCATCCCCCCACCCAAGTGTGGTGTCCCTGCCCCCCGTAGGAGAGTGAAGTTTTCCCTTTTTGCAATAGACTTGGGGGGGGGGCGAGAAAGGGCCCTAAATATAAGATCCCGATGTCGATCGGGGGTGGGACACTTAGGCCCTTGTGTCGCATCCCCCCACCCAAGTGTGGTGTCCCTACCTCCCATAGGAAAGCGAATTTTTCCTTATTTGCAATTGACTTGGGGGCCCAAGAAGGGGCCCTAAATATAAGGTCCCGGTGCCGGTCGGGGGTGGGACACTTCAGCCTTTGTGCTGGCTTCCTCCCACCCAAGTGTGGTGTCCCTGCCCCAAATAGGAGAGCGAATTTTTCCCTTTTTTGCAATTGACTTGGGGGGCCCGAGAAGGGGCCCTAAATATAAGGTCCCGGCGTCGATCGGGGGTGGGACACTTAGGCCCATGTGTCGCCATTCCCCCACCCAAGTGGGGTGTCCCTGCCCCCCATAGGACAGCGAATTTTTCCTTATTTGCAATTGACTTGGGGGCCCGAGAAGGGGCCCTAAATATAAGGTCCTGGTGTCGGTCGGGGTGGGACACTTCAGCCTTTGTGTTGGCTTCCTCCCACCCAAGTGTGGTGTCCCTGCCCCCCATAGGAGAACGAATTTTTCACTTTACACATTATTTGTGTAGTTCTTATTTTGACCACCAGATGGATATTGGGTTTTTCAGGGCTTTTACCCCTTTTCAACCCCTTTGGGGGGGGGGGGGTCCGGGTTCTAAGGTAGCCTATCTTTTCCGCAGTGTCCTAAAGAGTAATTCTGCAAAGTTTGGTCCAGATAGGTCAAAGGGACATAGAAACAAAGAAAGAAAGAAAGATACATTCATTATTATATATATAGATTTGTAATATTGGGGCCTACAAAGAAGAATAAAACACTTTCAAAATAGAAGGCATTACTTTCTTGCAATGTTTTGAGGTTGCTATAATGAGGAAATTTACCTTGTGGCAGAATTTCAGTGTCTTGCTCTTTAGCAAATATGACAATGAAAAAATACAGGCCCGTAACACATTAAAGACCTATAAAAACCACTAAATGATTTCCTTTACGCATAGGTAATTATATAATATTTTAAATTTTGGTAATTGAAATACACAATATGGTCATTAATCATTGGACACCCCTAGTAATGTACAAACCAGGATCTGGTATGGTGTCAGTACGATTTAGGTCCAACTTTCACTGCTATCACAACCTACACCCTTCGAGGAAGACTTTCCACCAACCTGCAGCAGATTTCTGAAGGAATTTGGTTCCATTCCTTCTTCAAGATGTTGAACAGCTCTGTGGTGTTTTGTGGATGGTTTGATCTGGATTTCAACTTACGCTTCAACTCTTCCCAAAGTGTTCAATGGGGTTGAGGTCAGGACTTAGTTCTGGCCTTTCAAGTTTATCCATTCCCATGTCATCAAACCACTCAGTTATAGCCTTTGCTTTATGGACGGATGCACTGTCATGCTGAAAATGAAATAGGCCAATTCCAAACTGTTGCCACAGTGTTGGTAGTGCTGAATTGTCCAAAATTGCTTCATAGGCCTTGGCATTCATGGATCCAGGCACTAAAACCAGTGGACCAAGACCATACCATGAAAAAAGGACCATACTATGATTCCACTTCCTCCGAACTTCACAGTGGGAACAATACAGTCCTGTAAGTAATGCTCACCAGACATTTGCCACTTCAAGACACATCCATTGGATAGCCACTACTTGTAACATGATTTGTCATCCACAGCATGCTCTTCCATTGTTCTGAGTACAACGGCGACATGTTTTGCACCATTATAAACGACGAGTGGCATTCCATGCACTGATCTTAGATTTTTGGGCTACAGCTTGACCATGGAATTCAAGTGTAACCAGCTCTCTGAGGATGGTATGATCACTTACATCACTTCCCGATGCCGATCAAAAGTCTTTGGCCACCGTTTGTAATGAAGCCTTATGATTGGACCTCAACACACGTTGAAGGCTTCAACGGTCCCGATTTGTCAATGTTTTTGGCTTGCTGGGTCTGAGTTAACATATTATAACTCCCTCATGTTTCCATTTCACCACTACATCGCTGTTGCACAAGGTATCTGGAACTTGTCTGAAATCTCACAGATAGAATGACCAAACCTGTAAGCACCAACAATCATTACCAAGTTCAAGCTTGTGTCATGCCAGGTATTAATACTGACGGCTGTAGCTGTTATACTTGTCAACTTAACATTCAGTGTCCTTTTATAGGGGTATGATGTGTATGGACGATCACATTAGCTTTCCAGGGGGTGTTCAGTGATTAATGGCCATACAGTGTATTTCTGGATGGCAGATTTACAACACACTAAAAAATTAAACAGCATTACGAATGAGAACATAAGAGAATATTACATGGAATTGATTAAATCTCATTATAATTTGGGATTAGTCAATTTACCAGCTGATCTGTTGTCCATACATAATCCAGAATTTTATACATATAAACTTCATTTTTAATTTTAAATTTAAATTTGAAATAAAAGAAGATTATTTTTATAATGTGATAAAATCTAAGAGTTAAAATGAATTTTCAGTTGTCATTGCAAAACTTACTGAATAAAGACGTTTATATTCATCCATTCTTTCCTTGGATGAAGCAATAAATAGACCACCATTTTCAATCCAACCAGGATCAATCCCAGTTTCTTTCTCTAAAACATCTCGTAATAAGTTTCTTGTGTGTGCTTGAATTTCAATTTCAACATCATTCGGTCTTAGCCTCCATAGTAAGCCTAAAAATTAGCAATTAATATATTATTAAAATTTAAAAGGTAGTAATTTTTTTGTAAATGTTTAATTGAAATTCCAATGGTTAAAACAATTAGGGAATCATGGAAAATAGCAGGGGATCTTGGAAAATATCCTGAGGATGATGTGTTGTCAAGGACAGTATGAATCACTTGCTTAATATCCCTCTGTAAAGTGGATAAGCAAGTTCCATTCACAAGGACATGTGGCTCAGGCATTGGTGATGTCAGAAGGTAGTCAAAGGAAAAGTGCGCAGTTGTGGGAACTCCAGTAGCTGTCCGTGGACAGCGTGAAAATTTGTTTAGGGAAGTGGGCAGGTGGTACAATGCTGCAACAGCGTGATTTACCAGAATCAATGGTGTGGAGAGCCATAGGTAGGATGGAATCTGGGCAGACACAGTGGGAGATAGCAGTAGCCATTGGAGTGTCTCAAAACTGTAATTTCCTGACTACGGACTCAGTTTGAAACAACAGGAAATGTTCAATGAAGGCAATGGTAAGGCTATCCATGAGCAACTACAGCAAGAGACGACTGTTACATCTTGTTAAGAGTCCACAGTAACAGACAGCAGAATGCAACAGGACTGCAACGTGCCCTTCAAATGGCAACAGGATGTAGGGTGTCACCTCAAACTGCCTGCAATCACTTCTATGCACGTAGGCCCATGGTGTGTGTTACATTAACTATATAAAATCATACAGTCAGTAGAAACTGGATGGAAAAATATCATGATTGGGGGCTTGATGTTGGGAATGCTGTAGGGTTTTGTTCTCCGATGAGTCAGGATTCAAGTCTCCAGCCTGACAATTGACGAGTCCTCATCTTGAGGGAATGTTAAACACGACATAATCCCACTTCTATTCAAGAAACATCCCAATAATATTATGATGGTAATGGAGTGATGGTGCTGGCAGGAATCAGTATTGGTGGACAGACAGACCTCCAAATCATCCAAAAGGGCAGTTTGACAGCCCTGAGGTATGGAGACGAGATCTCCAACCTACTGTCATCCATATATGCTGGAGCCATTGGCGATTCTTTTCTTTTCATGAATGATAATGCTCATCCTCACAGAGCTCAGTTAGTAGACAACATGCTGCAAGGGTATCGAGCGTATGGAGTGGCCAGCTTATTTACCAGACCTAAATCCCACTGAGCATGTCTGGGATGCTCTTGGCAGATGGATTGCAGATAAGCCCTCAACTCTTCCAGAGCTGGTGATTGCCCTTCTGTATGAGTGGCAAAGCACCCCCCAATTGATCACTTGATTGAGTCCACATCACACATGGTGCTGGTCATTCCAGAGCAGTTACTGTTACACACCATACTAGAGAGCAATTACTGTTGTGACAAAGTCCGTTTTTGAGCTGTTTTACTGATATGCACATTGCCCTACAGTGTCTCACGTCATGTGAACATTGCATAAAGAGCACCAAGGCATTTCTATTACTCATTCTACAGCATATTCTACTGTATCTGATATCCGAATGATATATAACTTGCAAAAAGATCACTTTTACATGAATTACAGTATCTATTCTACTGTTCCTCTCTTGATTTCCTAATTGTTTTGACCAGTGTAGAAATATTACAATTTAAATTCTGATTATAAACAAAATCCTTATAATTTGCAAATGGTTTTTTTTTTTTTTTTCTAAATAAAATAGCAAATAAAATATTGCAAATTATAAGTACATACTCATCTGTAAAAATGTAGTAGCATCTAAAATTAAAGTAAGATTCCACAAGTAAAATTGACAATGAAACTTAATGACAGATAGCAAAGAAAACAAGAAATTTCTGAAGAACTTAAAACACTTCATTTTTTTTCTTTGTTTTTTAAAATGAAGAAATGATAAGCAAAACAAAGGAAAACTGGGTATTTTTTTTTTTAATTTTACTAGCTGCCAAATACAAATACTAATATCCTTAATTTTTCTATTTGATGGAAATTAATTAAATCCACAAATACCTAAATCCAATTACATTTATCCAAATACATTGCATAAAGAGCCCTAAGGCAATTCTTTTACCCATAATGGATTGCTAAATGGATCGATATGCCATATTATTAAACGACAATTGAAATTTAATTTTTCACTTCAGTAGGTTTCCTTTGAGATTTTTCCATAGGGGTTTTCAAATATTAAAGTTAGATCATTCCATCTTAAAGAAAATATACGTCCCAAAATTCAAGAAGATCTATTACTAATTACAGTGGTCTGCATGAAAATCCTCCCTCCAAAAAACAATGGGTGTACTTTATAGGTTTGAGAGTGCTGAATCTAAATCTGACATCCAAACGTTTGTTTCAGGCACAATTTTCGGAGGAGCATATAAACGATTTTTTTAATGAATAGGCATGATTATATTCCCTTCCAGACTACTTCAATCCTCAGTTTTATTATGTGAGATAACCAACAGATGTCACCCCTTATATGAGAACTCACTTGCTTCTAGATCCATTGTGTTTTTTTTTCTAGTAACTTCATTCGAGTATAAATGGGTATGCATGAGACTCCAATGCGAAGTTGATGTGAACTGAAATACACAAAAGCTGGTTTCTAAAGTGTCTACTAAGTGCTTTTAATATTGTATTTTGTGAGTTCGGCATTCAATCTGCTTTTTAGAAATGTAATTTTTACAGTGTAATGTACAGTCATCATATTCTTGCAAAAAGCAACTTGACAGCGTCTGCTATTTGGAAAAGTCACCTTAAAGGTACATAGAAAGGTGCTGGTAGCACTTGTGCAGAAAGCTTATCATGTCTATTTTGGCTGAAAGGTTGGTGACCAAGATAAAGTTCGGGCCCCCAAAATTTGCTGTAACGCATGTTCAAGAACACTGATTGGCTGGTTAAAATGTTAAGCTACTTAAAGCCACTGACAGTGGTGACTCTTCTTTGATTCTTCGAAGGTAAACTTGAAAGCAGTTCTATTGGGTTGGTGCATAATTATCAGGCGTTTTTTAAACAACATGTATTATGAAAAAAGAAACATAAAAATTCCACAATAACATTGTAAAATAATTATTCCAGAGCGTAGTCAGCATCTACTTCAATAACTGCTTCCCATTTCCTTGGAAAACGGTCAATTCCACGGGCAAAAAAGTCACGGTTCCTGGAGGCATTCCATGCTTTGACATCGGCCACCAAGTTATCCAAATCGACATAAACTTTATTCACCTGCCAATTTTTCAGCAATTGATTGACGTGATAGTCAGTAGGCGCTTCTGTGGGAGAATATGGTGGATATGGAAGCAGTTCCCAGCCCTTATTGGCGATAGATTCGACAACTCGATGCTCATCATGTAAATGAGCATTATCGTGGTGGAAGATGATATGGTTCTTCTTGCGCTGTCTTTTTGTTGCGATTGCAGCGTGAAGGCGGTCAAGTTGAGCCAGATAGACATCGCTGTTGATGTTGAATTGTCGTTTGCTGTTTTTGTTCAGAATCCGCCACTGTTAATGCTCATCGTTGTCATTCCACCAGTAACAAATCCCGTTTGTGATGATTTCCCAGTGGATGATTCCACTTCTGTCCCACTAAACACACCACATTGCCTTCTTGCAGTGGACATCTTTCAGTATTCCTTTGGGAGCAATACCTTGTGAAACGCAAAACTTCTTTCTTTTATGGTTTCTGAAGAGAAGCCAAGATTCATCCCCAGTGACGAGATTCGTCAGGAACGGAGTTTGCTCGTTTCTTTGCAGCAAATCAGTAAAAATTCGGACACATTCAGCTTTATTGTTGTCGGAGACTTCGTGAGGGACCCATCCAGCCACTTTCATACCTTTTCGAGCTTTCTGAGACGACGAACGATGGTTGAATGGTCCATATTGAAGTCTTCAGCCAGCATTTGAGTTGTTACACTTTCGTCCTCTTCCATGGCTGCCAAAAGTGCCTGGTTGTCGAAATCCGATGGTCACCTCTTCCTGGCTTATCTTCCAAGCTAGTGTTGCCAGATTTGAAACGGGAAAACCATTCCTTGCATCGACTTTCGCTAATTGTTCTATCGCCAAAAAGTTTGTTGAGATCACAAAATGACTGCACTGTTTTCCATCCTTTTTCGAAGTGATAAAGCATAATATGACGAATATGAGTATGATTATCGACACACATTTTTATCATCTGAAAATAAAATAATATTTTTATTAAAAAAAGTAAACAAAAAAAAAGCAATTTTTCTTACCAAAACACCCGCCTACAAAAATGCCTGATAATTATGTGCCAACCTATTATTACACAATGGTAATGAACATCCTATTGGTACACGATCCAGATGAAAGAAACATACCAAAGCATGGTGATTCTGCTTCAAAAAATTCAATATCAGGAATATGGGTGGAAACATATCTACCAGACTTAAAAGTAATTGCTTTGTTGATACTGTTATTCTAATGTGTTTCTGGGACAGCCGTGCAAAAGACCCACACCATGTGGTGAAAACATGGTCAGATTGAACTGAAGCTATCCCTGAGAAAAGAATACAGCAAATCAGGCATTAGTGAATAACAACAATCTTGTTGCTACCTCTGCTTATTAAAATTAATTAATATTAGGATTAATGAAGAGTCGTGTGAAAGCAATGAATAGAGACTTGAGCTACAACTTTTTTGGCAATCTAATGGAAGAGAACTATAAAAAAAAACCGTTGAAGAACTACTTTCTTAATATAGAGCCTTTTGATGTAATATGTAGCCAAAGCTGCAAGTTTTACATTCACACCTGATTTTTTTTCCCCGCAATTGATTTGACCATTCTCGAATAAGCATGGAGAAAGGTTCCATCAAGACATATGCCTGATAGAAAAAAAGGTATAGCAGAAAATGGGACAAGAGTATATTGGTAGACTACTGTTGGAAAAATATAAGAGAAAAGCTAAAATAAGTTAAGCTAAATAAGAAAAGAAGACACTAAAATAAGCTTTTATATAAACTTTACATTTATTAGTGGGATTTATTAGTGGGAGATAGAGCAAAATAGCTGTCAGATTCAGATTCAGAGCCTTCAAAAACATAAAAATCAGACAAAATTTTGGAAGGGAGGGGAAAAAAGATATAGCAGAAAATGGGCCAAGAGTATGTTGGCAGACTACTGTTGTGGCTGAAGCAAAACAGAAGGGAAGGAAAAAGTTATTTTTTGCAGATCAGTGTTATTGAAGGTGGTGAACATCTGAATATACAAAAAGATTTTTATGAGCATTATTTTGCTTAAGAAAATAAGCTAAAAATGAAAGTCTGTAGGAAGCATGTCCATTTCATTACAATGATATCTTCCATTGTAATGATAGACTGACCTATGAAATATAAGAGTTTGTTTTAGACCACCTTCTGCAGAGAGAGAACGAACAGTCTTTGATGAATGTTCCTCAGAGAAGATTACATTGGAATTGCAGAAAAAAAAATTAATGCTGTTATAGGATCAAAAAAGTCTGTCTAAGCAGACATTGGCCCTTCTATACAAAGCATCCATATGTCTTCACATATTGTTTAAATACTTTTTGAAGATTACTGAAGATTGGACATTACATAAACTACTCCATGGTGGAAAAAAATAATAATAAGATATCAAGACAGTACCATATCAGAAAAGATAGCAGAATTCAAGCAACATTAGAATGAAACATTCAGGCACAGCCTTGTGGTCAAGGTGGTGGCCTGCCATGAGGCTGATGTGAATCTGGTTTCCAATCCCGGTATCGGCATGGATATTTCCTTCCTATCCTGTGTTTGTCTTCTTATTCTTCTCTTTCTTTTCAGGTTTGAAGCCATTTCATTATGGTTTCCTGAGGAGGTCGAAGGAAAGCCATCTCAGTATCTGCACCATGAAATTTGGCAAACAGTACAACCCACCAATCTTAGGGACGGGAAGAGAAAAAAAAAAAAGAAGAAACAACTTCGTAGTTCATTAGACAAAAAGTCAAGGCCTATAGTGAGGATAATGTTAGAATATACAAGTAGTATTAATTTAGCAGAAGCTTCATGAGAAAGAGATAATAGAACTGAAGATCAGAATGGCAGTACAAATCAATTCATCATGAGGAACGACACCTATGCATTGTTTACTCTCTTTCTGCAGACAAGTTACTGAAACGATGTCACATATCTTTCTGCCTCAATGCTTTCAACTGTTCTAAAATTTCTGAACCTATCATTAGAGGAAAATATCATTTGACCTATCATTGGACTTTAATTATAAGTTTCATTATCATTAAAAAACAAAAGACATTTAGGAAGTTGCAAATCCATTTGCTTTGATATAGTTCTACTTTCTGACATTACACGAATTAGTAAAATCCTACAGGTTCTTCAAATAATAGGTTTTATTTTGCCCAGCATGATCATGCTAAATGATTGAATGATGCTCAGTTTCACCAAAGTGACATTCATCTACACTTCCGAAAACTGAATTCAGCTTGAGCTTGAAGTCAAAGTTCAACTGGTTTGCACCATGCAACAGCAGGCAAAATTAAGTGCAGTCCTTTGATCTATGTTTCCAGTAGCAGAAGTGTGTCATGCATTCAAAGGTGATTCCTGATTGGTTGCAGCAAATTTCATTTCAAAGAGCTCGATCAGTGTTTTGATCAGCATACGTGGTTCATAGTTTCAATAGTCACTGAAATTTAATGGGAAATTAATAAAACCAACCAA
>JAFIDM010000007.1:47863525-47879906 GCA_023159025.1 Thereuonema tuberculata
AAGAGGGATACTACAATTAAAATTTTGAACTTCATTTGTAGTGAGTGTTAGTTATGCAAAGTTCAAAATTATATTTGACATCCGTCTACTGTTGACATTTATCTTGACAAGAAATTTAAGACCTATTGAAATACATATACTAGATATGAGACAAAGAAAAACATAGATTAAGTGAAAGAAATAAATAGATCATTGTTTTTTGTTAGTTCTGTTTTTCATTCTGACTTGTTCTTTTTAAACAATAAAAATGTGTGTTACCAATAACAACTATATCAGCTTCTTCAGGAATAGTTACATCTTTTTCAGCTTTAGCGTTGGTATTGGATAATTTCCTTATCCATTCCCCATTTGATGAAACCACTTTAGATGTGTGATAAATTGTTTTTCGCCATTTGCTACAAAAAGAGGATTTATATACTCCTACAAAAAGGCGATGCATATTTAAACTGAAAAAAAAAAAAATAACAAATAAATAAATAAAAACATTTTTACAATTAAAGTCAAAACATTTAACGTAATGAAAATTGTAGAAAAAAAAATGCAGACATAGTCACAAATAAAATAATTCTAAGAGAAACGACTGAATCTACAATAAATACCAGGTCTTTTCATTTAAGTTTATTTTTAAGTTTAAGCTATGTAGGTAGAAACTTTTATTTTTTAGTTTGTTAGGATCAAGAGCAAATATGGCCATACTGTCACAAGAAAATATCAGAATAAAAAAACAAATCTCAAAACTATACAAATAAAGAATGATAGAAAAGTATACAGCAAACACTAGCACTACTTGCGATTGTAGTAAGAAACTTACATAATTTCAAAGATGCATAGTTATCAAATGCCAAACCATCAATGTAATATTGACTGGAACAAAATTAAATGCTCTAAAACAATGGAGGTCAAGCAAGATGCAAAAATAATAAAAGAAAAATTCTGTAAGACCATGAAAATTATACAGTTGTTTCTGAATTGGATATAACCCAAGTATTGTATTTATTTGCACTGTTTTAATTTCTTAATTGTCATAACTTTTCCTAATTTGGAAAAGGAGATGTCATACGCTAAACACTCTCAACACTGACACATTAAAATTTTGGATGTGATGTTACTTTTACTATAGCAATTCTTTGGAAGTGGGCTCTAAAAGTTCCAGCATGAAAAGCTTCATTTCATAAAAGTTTATATTAACCATCTATATCAAAGTCATAATCTGGCCTATCTCATAGTTCTGAATTAAATCACATAATGCACTTGTGGGATGAATGGACATTTGAAATGATACACTCACTTCCAAAAGTTAAGCACGGAGAGGAAAAATGTTAATTTCCGTAAGAGATCTGAGCTTCTTCGGCGTTCATCATTCCGTCATTTCACGATTATGGAAACAATTCCAAACCAGCCAAAAAGCTGTCTGAAAACCTGTAGCCGGTCGTCCAAGGGTTACGACCCCCGCGGTAGATCGATATATTGCTGTTGTAGCCAAGCGGAATCGAAGATCGACCTCCATATGTGTGACATCTATGGTTGCAGCGGCCATTGGTAAGACGATATCTGCCACTACTGTTCGTCGAAGGCTAGGCAGGAATAGTCTGTACGCCCGGGTACTACGAGTTTGTGTTTCTTTATCCATCCAATCCAGAGGGGCATGTTTACAGTGGTGTCACCAGCATGTGAATTGGACTATGTCTGATTGGGGTAACGTTATGTTCACAGATGAGTCCACATTTGCCCTACAACCCGATGATAAGCGTGTAAAGGTCTGGAGGGAACAAGGCACACGCAATCAGCCCCAGAACATCACCGAACATCACGCATTCCGCGGTGGAAGCATCATGGTCTGGGCTGGGATTTCATTGGGATATCGCACCGACCTGCACATCTACAGGTGAGGTTCTGTGATGACTGTACGGTATCGAGATGAAGTCCTAGACCCCATTGTGAAACTGTACGCTGCAGCAGTTAGTCCTTCTTTCATTTTAATGGACGATAATGCGCATCCCCATAGAGCTGCCACCTTAATCCAATTGAAAATCTTTGGGATGCCCTCGGCCGTGCTGTATGTCGACGTTCACTCTCAGAGCTTTAGAAACTGTCCTACAGGAGGAATGGCGATTACTGGACTCTGCGGTGGTTGATCACCTCGTAACAAGCATGATCACACGCTGTAAACTTTGTATGCAGGTGAGGGGTGCTCACATGCCCTATTAATATCGGTTTTTATTGTTTGTTTTGAATTTAAACATCATTTTGTTAATGATGCAAATAGAATGTCATCTTATAATTTATGAAAATTCAATATTTTGTTTATCTCTGTATGTAATTCTTTGTTTTGTTACATGAATAAACATAGAGCTACTTACTTGCAGCATTTCATGTCAATCAAAGCAGTACTTGTCCATTTTTTCGCATTTTACCGCTCCTTGCTTAACTTTTGGAAGTGAGTGTAGAAGGATAGTGTATAATTGTAATTATCTATTATCACATACTGCCTGAAAGGCTCACTAAGACAAAATGTAGGCCCACACACTGTTAACTTTCTTCATAAATATATGTTTTATCAATATTATTGAAGCCTTAATTTAATATACTAAGATGATAATTGCATGTACACACACACACACACACAAATATATATATATATATAAAACAAGGGAGATATACACATATAATGCAGTAATTGAAGCAAGTGAAGGTTAGATTCATCTGACCTTCATCTGACCTCATGAGCCAATCCAATATTAGTCTGGCTTAAGCCTGAGAAGAACTCAGTTCTCATTTAGAAAGGCAGTTAGGTGAACCATGGTTAGGGTCCCATCTAAAGAAAACCTTAATCACCACCTTAGATTGAGCATGGGCAAGTATCTATACCACTTCAGATACAAATCCCTCTATTTCTATAAGTATGGCTAAGCAACCAAACTAAATGTTTCGTAATCAATTCCAATAAGAGTCAGCAGTTCTTACAAGCTGCAAAGACAAAATTTACCATGAGATTAGAAAATATCAAAAATCTCTTATAATAAAAAGCAGAAATCTTTGCTGTAGGTCTTATTCTGTAGGTGATATTACTTCCATATACAACAGTCTAAGTTCATATTTTCCATTTTGAAATCTTCATTAACTACTTAAGTTGTCCAAATCCAATTAAATTTATTTAAATCAAAGCAAATTTAAAAGTTTATAAAATGCATCATAACATACTGTCAGATATCGATAGAATTCAGATTGATAAAGTAGAAATGATGTTGGCCATCATTGAGTATTAGTGATTTTACTTTTTAAAGCTTCTCTATGGCAATTTTGTCATCTTCACACACAAATCTCAAAATTTGATCTCAAAGAGATCAAAATATAAAAGATAGATAATCTCTCATCAGAAAATATGCAGACCAGATTACAGAAGAGTAATTTAAAAGTTGTTAAAGGACTGCAAATCTAGATAGAATGGTTTTATGATACTAATTTTCCTTAGGAAAGTAGACTGAAAAAAAATCTTCCCCATACATTCCTCTGACATATTCTTATAAAGGTTCATGCAGAAGTTTTGTTTTTTACACAATTTTGACATTTATATTAAACAAGGAAAAGCATTATTTAAGTTACTTGAAGATCAAGTAAACTTACCGCAATGTAAAATGATTGGTAAAAAAACGAAAATCAAAATAATGAATATTACCAAGAATATCTAAGAAAAGGAAAGGAAGCAACATGGTCCTACCATATATAAGATGCTCTAAGAGAAGAGATCAATATTGTGAGAAGTCATACTATCGGTCATTCTAGGAAAAAAAGTTTATATGGTCCTATGTCCTATTTCAAATGATTTCTGAGATAGAGCTATTTGAATGCACGTTTGCTAAATTATTGATAAGAAAAACTTTTTTTCTTTGAATGACTGATACTATGATGGGATGTCATATATTGACTTTTCCTTCTGGGACACCCTGTATTTTACATTTTCTTTAGAAAGTTAGGAGGAGTTTTTGTATTTAAATATGTAAGTAATTGTAGTTTTTAAATGTTTTAGAAGTATATTTAATGATTAAATTTAATGTATTTGATTCTAGAAGTTTGTTTGTTTGATTTTATATTTCATTGTGTGCTGGAATTATGTACATATAATTGCATACATTTCAGTGTGCAGTTTTTTTTTTTAATGGTAAAATATTGATGCTAAGCTGCACCATGAACAAGTTAAACATAGAACAAGACATGAGAAAGCAAGAAAAACACATATAGGAGAGAGAAAGAAACAATCAAGCCCATTAGAACGCAGCTTCAGTGTATCAGCTGCAAGACATGTTATTGCCTTGATATTTGACTATGTCCGTATTCTTGAAGTGACCATTTTTGTGGATGCTCTTTGTATTATTATATAAACAAATGAATTCTGCAGCTCTTGTCCATTTTGTCTTTCCTTTCTCATGAATAAGAAATCACCAAACACATCTAAAATTGTTAAAAGTCTTTATAATAAAAATGTTAAAAATACAATACGGTAACCAAAAGGAGAGCTTTCAGAATCTTATGTGAGCTAAAATCCTCTCCCACCACAATAAACTATCACATCCACTCCTAGCTGAATCCTTCCATATAATCCAGCTTAAGGCTTATAGCCCTATCATTGGCAGGCAAAACGCCAGTCACTATTGCTAAACTTGCCTAATCCTCTCACTTTCACCATACATTCCACTTCGTGTCATCTCAAATGTTGTTGTGATGTCTTATATGTTTGTGTCATCCCTGATGAAGGAATACGCAGAGTATTCTGAAACTGTCGGTTTATTGCCATTGTTTTTAATTCTCTCTTCTACATATTTGTAAGTAAGCGCATTTTATTTATTTTCACTTTCTCCGAAAGCTCTCCTTTTGGTTTCCGTAATGTATTTTTAAAATTTTTATTATAAAGACTTTTAACAATTTTTGGTATGTTTGGTGACTTCTTATTCTATTAAAAGCAATTTTAACATGCGTTAAGCTTTTTTTTAATATTTCTTTCTCATGGTGTATACAATAAATAAAAAAGAAAGAAAAAAACATAAATGACATAAGTAGAGGATCAAACACAAAAACCCATAAATAATATTTAAATAAGTCATGTTACATTACATGTTTCATAAATGACGTTTGCAGAATATCATATTCAAATTTTTTTTTTTCTTTTAAAATTGGTACATCCAATATTTAGAGAACTGTTGCTTTGTATTGAAAATTAACTGTTGATTCCTAATAACTTTTGAAAAGTTTTCAAAAGTTAACACTACATTTAATTAATAATTAAAAAAAAATTAATTTATTATTACTGGAAAAAGTTCCAGCAATCCTATATTTTTTTCTTATCATGAAAATTATTTTCAGTAAATAAAAACAAATAAAGAACTGTGAACTGAGAAATACAATGTTCTTCCATATCTGCCTTTTTTTTTTTCATTTTTCTCTATAAATAGTCTCTATATTCTAATAAATGAAATTCTGAAGGTCCTAACACTGGAAAACTTCTACAAGTATTTATATACCAATATTTATAATTTAATTAATAGTTAATCCTTTGTAAAAATAAAAATCAATAAAAATGAAAAATTGAAATTTAATTACATAAATTGTTACACAATTGTAATCATTTCCGAATTTTTATAATGTAAATTTTCAAAAAAATATAAATTTAAAGTAATTTCATCAGAACAGTTTAAAATCTAAATGATAATTATATGTATTTTATTTATTTCATCTAAAGGAAAAAGTAAGTCAAGAAATTAGACTTTTTTTAATTTAGCCAAAGATTTTTAATGAAATTTTATTGCAATTATTAATAATTGATGTATTTCTTACAAGAAGAATTGATTTGTATTGTATCCAGAACTGCATTGTTGTGATTAAAAACATTACATTTTAGAAAAACAGATGTAATTGAAGAAAGATAAAAAAAGATTATATAATAATAGATTACTGCCATCTTCTGTTACTTAAAAGAATTGTCCTTTTATTATTTTTTAATGATTAATATATTTTGTCTTTTTCTTTTTAACTGAATAAGAACAGTTACTCACAACAGGTGTGCTACAATACCTTAATTTCAACAAAGATATGCTGAATTATTATAATGATCGCTGTTATTATTTATCTCTGTTTGTTATTACGTCTAAATATTAGATATTCTGCTAGACATGTTGCAATTTATCAATTCTGTTTCTTATTCGGAAAGCTATTTTATTTATTTCCATTAAAAATTCGATAAGAGTGACATCAATGTTTGTTAATAATACAATAAATTATTATTCTTCATAAATAACTTTATTATATTTCGGAAACATATCCTCTTTCCTTCATCAGGTACAATTTGAGAGGAACCAAAATATGTTCCTTTTCCTCAAATTATACCTGATGAAGGAAAGAGGATATGTTTCCGAAATATAGTAAAGTTATTTATGAAGAAGAAGAATTTATTGTATTTATTTATTGTATTCATATAGCTTAATGTAAATATATGATCAATGTTGTTATGATAAATAAAATTCTTATCTGTAGTAAACGTTCCCTCCACAAACCAACTGCTATTAAAAGAAAAAAATGTTTCAATTCTTTAAAAACTTTAAAGTACTAGGCAACATGTGCTTTTCTTAATAAATATCATTTAAAAACTATTGAAATCTTAAAATCTTCTATTTCATTGACTTAAAAATATTAAAAAAAAAAGATAGGATAAAACAATAATGAATAAATTAGCGTCTGATATTAGTTTGGCAGATTCCTCTTCTTTTATTCTGTTTTTTCCTAACAATTCAATATCTACATATACTGAAGAGTTCGAGGTTAGATTACTGATTAGATAATTAATTTCCTTAAGTTCGACCTTTTTTTAAACGTAAGGAAGAAAGGATCACTTTTTCTTTAATTATCTCTGACATTAAAAGAGTACTAACATACTTTATTAACATTATTTCATTAAAAAAAAATTAAAAAGTTGGATATTTATAAAAAAATATAAAATCTTAATTACACGTCAAAGAAGTTGACTCGCTGTCTTGAGAGATTTAAAAAGAAAATTTTGTTTAAAATTACAATTTGCATTTAAAGTTTGCAATGAAAGGAAGGGCTTTATATTAAACTTACGTTTGCAAGAATTTTTACCTCTACAGATGAGAGAAAATTAAATTATCCGATTCATTTCAAATGACGCTCAAAGGTTTAATGATTTAACTCCTGTTAAATGAATTTGACCCAAAGAATGAACTTTAAACTCTATCGCACTCAAGTTAAGAAATGCATTTAGCATCATGGCTACAGCATTAAATTTCAAGGACATCTAAAATTTGGTTTGTAATTATAGTTTTGGCATGATTTTGGTTTAAAAGTTTTATAGTAATAAATAAAAACAAACAATTTATAACAAATTATTAATAGTGATTGGATACCAACTTTGTAGTTGAATAAATGACCAACAGATGGCGCTAAATAGTGATAGTATTTGATTTAATATTCATACTTTTTAATTAATAAAAACCATTTTTATTAACTTTTTTTTTGTTTTAAATAATGATTGTTAATAGTCCATCACCCATTAATTATTGATCTAGCATTTATTGTAATTTTATTACCATAATATGCAATTTTAAAATAACAATGAATATTTTTTATTTTATTTATTTATTTTATTTTTTTTTTTGAGAAAAAAAAATGTTAAAAATTATAAAGAAATTGGTATATTCTTGAGAAAAGTCATAATTTAAAGTCTATATTTGACTTGTAATTTTAAATTAGATTAACATTAATGAGTTAAATTAAACAGAATTTTGGCGCCAATGTTGTTTCCTTGAAATGCTACGAGATGGCGTTGATTTTTACTTCTGGTTGTGGCAGTTCGAATAGTCTAAACTTTGTGCCAATTTATTCAGCTGATTTTAGATTAGTTCACCATTTACCTTCATCTTTTTTATATTCCGTGAACTTAATAATTATCCATTATGGTTAATATGCCTATCTTATTATTTTAATCTTAACAAATTAGCCAGGAACGCTATTTATCTGTTGTCAAAACGAAGTGAAATTGGCGTTGGGTAAACATACAGCAATGCCTTGAAGCAAATTGGGCCAATTTTCACTTTTAATCGAAGATATTTTAAAGAAATAGTTGTTTTTCACATATGAGTAAGCCTTATACATACATACATACATACACACACACATACATTAATTAATTAATCAAATTTTTATACGAATGTATTACAGAAGCAAACTTTGAGAAATTACGAATGTTGGTTCCCAATTACTGAATCCCCCCTGGCGAATACAGAGGGGTTCGAAAAAAATCACACATGGGAAATTGGGGATATTTCTTTATTAATAAGGTATTGGATCAACATTTTCTTTTAATACAGCTACCATCCTTCTTGGAATACAGTCATACAACTTCTAAATAGTCTCCTGTTGGATGCTATACTGTTCTGCTACGAAAATATCTGCCAATTGCCTCAGAGAAGGGAATCTGCTTTTCTCTCTTTGATGATATTCAAGTCATGTAATTGAGCTGGCCAGGGCCGATGTTGAAGTTCATCTTTGTGCTCTCAAACCAAGGCTGTGCATATGGAAGCATTATCATTTTGAAAAATGGCATCGATGTTGGAAAACAATGAACCTTAGGATGTATCTAATCACTTTGAATGTCTAAATTCACTCTGGTAGTAACTCTACCATTTAGAATATTGATTGGGCCAGCCAAATATCAAGATATGGCTGCCCAAATCATCACAAATCCCACCCGTGTTTGACAGTTTGAACTAAACACTTCTGAATTGTACGGTTCGTAAGGGGTTCTCCATACATAATCCCAACCTACTATTGGCAGTAGTGTAAAGGATGACTCATGGGATCACATCATTCGTTTCTTGTCATCAGCTGTTCAGGTTTTTGTGATTGTGACACCATCTTTTTTGCAGTTTAGCATTGGCTTAAAAATTGCATCTCTTCCATGGATGTTGACTTTATGAAATTTTCTATGAACTGTTTTGTGGAAGCAGGGTTTTTAAGGTGGATAGATTTCTGCTGTCACTTTTGCTGCAGTAGTCCTGTGTTGTTTGGACATGATCCTTGTTAGTGTTCGATAGTCCCTATCAGTCAGTTCCAGTTTTCGTACACTATTCTTCTTTGACGAAGTCTTGCCAAGCTTTTTGTACACAGTCATAAATGTGGAGATTGTTTCTTTTGAAACACCAAACAATTTTGCTATTATGGTTACTGATATTCCTGCTAAATGGTTCCCTCAGTTTGTCCTCTTGAGAAATCTGATAAGTCATTGATTTCACCAACCACCTGTTGTTACTTGTTTGTTTAAGAAATGATCAAGTATTTACAAATTGACAATTTCCTTGACAAGAAAGATGTTCTTCAAACTGAACACACGAGTCAAACTCTTCAGTACTTTCAAGAGTAGCCTCTCATATGTACTATATGCAATATTCTTGTAACCATTCATCATATATACTTGAAAATACCCTGTTTAATTAATATCATCATCAGTAATATCTGAATAAAGCATTTCCGCACCCATGTTCATTTGGACTTTTTCAGTTATTTTGCTTTGTTGCACCGGGCCTTACACAGTGGAACCCCGCTATTCGTACACAATCCGTTCCAGGAGGCAGTTCGAATGGCGAATCATTTTTTCACATAAGATTTAATGTAAATTGGATTAATCCGTTCAAGAACCCAGAGATGATTGCTTATTTAAACCTTTGTAATAATACTTTAAGCGTAAAATACATAAAAACTACGAAAACAATAACTATATAGGCCTCTCTTATTATGTCTTTCTTTTTCAGTATAGATGATATGGTTGATTTCGCCATGCCGTACTGAGTTGCCAGGTCAGAGACACGAGTTCCACTTTCAAACTTCGCAACGAGTTCTTTTTTCAATTCAATTGTCGTTCTCACTGCTTTCCTTTTAGGCTTAGTTGAATCAGTAATCTTTTTTGGACCCATGGCTGCACTATTTTCAACAAAAATAACAATAAAATATCACAAAGTTTCATGAAGCTTGCGTGGATGATGCTTGGCGTACGCAAACTAGCACGAGACTGAACTGAAGCAATCGCGTGGGGCGGCCAGTAACAAGGTCCCGCTGTCCGAATCGCGAGCAAGCGTACGAATGGCGAGTTCAATTTTACTTGAAAAAGTTGTACGAACAACGAGTTGTACGAATAGCGAGGCGGACGAATGGCGGGGTTCCACTGTATATATAATATTGTATATTTTTTTTATTCTATTTAAAACAATGTAATACTTTGCTTTTAATCTATTAAGCAGAAATGTTTTAAGAAATATTATAAGGCTTGAAAATTCACAAATAGATTTCACTCAAATTACAACATGGACTTTCAACAACTAAGTCAGCTTATTATCAGCAAAAAGCAATTTATGAATATCAAAAATTATAAATATGTAACTAATTCAGGTGGAAACTTATTATTCTTAACATACTAGTGGTATGTTTTCAGTTAAGTCGAAATCCTTTGAAATTAAAGGTAGTCATGGCATTTAGAATTTTTGTATCAATAAGAAAATTGTCTTGTGTTAAATTAATATTTGACTCAAGTTTCTTTTGTAAAATTGTATTACCATACAAAAAAAATATTTTACAAAACAAAAACATTTCAAACCAAAGCATTTACATAGTCATTATTTTATTATGGAATTAAAATCCAATTCATTAAGAAAGATTAACACAAAAAAAAAAAAAAAAAAAAAAAAAATATTTTATGGCAATTGATAGTAATTATCTAATTAATAACAGATTAAAATAATCCAAAAAAATGTGAGAAAATACCTGTGCACTAATTATTCCTGCTTTGCTAATTTTTTAAGGAAAACATTTAAATAATGAATAACAGGAACCACAAAAATTACTTTTTTATATCTGGGAACAGAACGAACTAAGGAGACAAAAAGTGTTAAGCTTTCTTCAAGTGAAGCTGGTTTTGTTAATGAGAATCTCTCAGATGATTCCAGCTTTTATGTTAATCATCAAAATAAAAATAACATACTTACTAATAGATTTTTGAACCAAAGAAATGTGAAGACATTAATTTCAAAGTCAAATTATTGCTTGCCTTTAATCGTTTTATTTTAATAGTCAAAATGGCCACTTTTATTATCTGTCATTAACCTTTGGAATAAACAGTTGTTTTTTTTTTCTCTTTTTCTTTTTAGTCTGTTACTTTACACACTGACGTAGGAGACATAAAATTAGAATTATTTTGTGAACAGTGTCCAAAGACTTGTGAAGTGAGTTTGTTTATTTGTATATATATATTTGTTTAAATAGATTAAATTCCTCTTATAATTTTTTTTTTCTGACATGCTGTATTATTCTGCCATTCTTATTTAAATTTAATGAACTTTTAACATACAAATTACTAAATTAAATGAATTAAATTAAAATTGTACTATGGACAATATCAAAATTAAATACATAAAAATGACTATATCTGTTTTAGCTTTACCAAAAAGCCATTATCAAGATAACATTTCGACTTGGGCAGGATAAAAGGAACACAATAGCATAAATAAGGGAACTAGTGAGAAGAATCTGGTCAAGTATTTGGAAAGAATATGCAAGTTTTAAAGCATTAATGAAATTACCTAAAGAGTACAGTCCCAATAGTCATATAACATCTCAATGACCAAGACAACAAAATATTGGGTTGGCCAAAAAGTTCATTAGGTTTCTAAGTAAAAATAAAAAGACACATTTTTCATTTTCACCAATAATTTTATTGAACAACGACTTCCATGGTTTGTTCCACTATCTTCTGCAATCTTTCATAATTCCATCTTGTCAATACTTTTGATCTTTTTGAGCAAAAAAAATGTTGCAGGTGCCATTGATGTCTTCCAGGGAAGTCAATCTTTTCCATTAAGAGAATTTTATAAAGACCAGAATAAATGGAAATTCAAAGATGCAATGTCTGGTGAATAGGGCGGATGAATCAGAACTTCCCAGCCAAGCTTAACAGTTTTTGTCTGATCATCAAAGAAATATGCGGTCTTGTATGTTTATTTTCTTCCATCTTCAATATTAAATTGGCGACACAAAATTCACCAATTTTGATCAGTTTTTGTTTTAAATGCACGCTGATATGACAGCTGTCACAATACAATCTAACAAAATGGTGTCGAATAACGTTAAAAACACCTAAGAGCTACTAGAGCCAACATATGTAAAAAAAAACTGAATGAACTTTTTGGTCAACCCACTACTAATGATAAATTCTGTAATTATTTTTCATTTCCTCCTTTACCAACCCATTATATTTCTTACTAATATTTATAAGCCATTTAATAAATTAAGGTTCTCTGTAGTAAACAAAATCACTATAAGAAATAAGAATAATCATAAGATTGTTATTTTACAAAATATTCTCTCTATCTGGCAATAAATTCTATTTGAATGAAAACAGAAGAAATTGTTTATTTGAATTAAAGAGCATGTTAAATCTTCTGAAACTAAAAATCAAACCAGTCGGCAGCCCTACCTTACTTACTCCCTTAACATAAGACATAATTCCAGTTTTGAAACCTTTACCCTTATATAATAATAATAATAACTAAAGAATAGTTTCTGGAGCCTTCCAATGACGAAATTAAATGCATATAATATAATCACTATTTCCAGTGGTCACAGAATACATCTAAGCATCTATATTCCCTCTCTCCCACACTTTCCCTCTTTATATGTATATTTCTTGGGATTTCATAAAGTCAGGCTATTTACAAAAAAAGACTAGTCTATGCACAAAATGCTGCTTTTTTGTAAAAAAAAAATGCCGGTATTTCATTTAGGCTAATAAATTTTAGCCAATTTATAAAAGGGGTTACTTTTGCTATATTGTAGAAAGTGCTTATTTTTACAAAACGCCAAACAAAACATCTAGCCTAATTATAATAATCCGATAAACTAAGCCTTTATATAATTTCAGTTAAAAGCATACTGGTTTTTGACTAGCTGATTACAAAAGTTAATATTATTATTACTAAAATGAGTCTTTAGCAGAGCTGTTATAAGATATCTGTTTGTTGTACTCCATTATATAAATACTTCGTTGCTTTTAATCTCTACATTAAATTGTAATTTAATGTTTTATTCAAATATAGTTCCAGTTTTTTTTTTTTTTTTTTTCCCCTTTCCCCCCTTTTCTTTATGTGAACTTGATTTAGTACTTTACATATTTTGAATTATTATTATTAAATTAATTCTAAAAGTTATGTGTATTCCTTCCAAACACTTGCTAAATTACTTTTCCGTCCCACCTAAGGTAAATCCTTTTTGTTTCTTCCTGGTATCCTTTATGCAGTCTGACCAGTTTTTATTTCTTTTGCCTGATATGATGTTTTTTTCCTCCCTGTCCAAGTTTTATCTTGATGATGGCTTTTTCGTAAATCAAAAACGTTCTGTTTATACTCATTTTTATATATTTAATTTTGACTTAATGAGTTTTTAATTGAATTTGTTTCTTTATGTAACAATTCAAAATCTTTTCATTCAAGAGAAAGTGAAAATAAATAAAACGCACGCACTTGCAAACATGATGAAAGGAGAAGAAAAAAGATCGTAATAAACCTACAGTTTCGGAATACTCAGCGTATTCCATCGTCAGGGACGGCACAAACATACAGGACATCACAAAAACATTTAAGATGACACGAGGTGGGAATACGTAGTGAGAGTGAAGGAAGTGAAGGGATTAGGGAGATTTAGGAATAGTGACGGACGTTTTTTGCCCTAGTCCTCCCTAATCCTCGTATTCCCACCTCGTATCATCTTAAATGTTTTTGTGATGTCCTACATGTTTGTGTCATCCTTGATGATGGAATATGCTGAGTACTGCGAAACTGTAGGTCTCATTATCTTTTCCTCATTTTGTTCAAGTAAGTGTGTTTTATTTAGTTTCACTTTCTTTTTTATTTTAATACATGCACATTAAGCCTTCTTGTTCCTTTTCATTGAAGCTTATATATTATGCCTAACCAGTAAAGAGTTGCCTGTGATCAGTGAATCAATCCCAATTCTTGACTTACAGTTTTTCTATTAGAAGCTAGAATCACTTACAATAATCTCATATAAAAAATGTATTGATTTAATTGATATAGGAAAGGCCTTTGATAATGGGACATGGAGTAAATAATTTAATGTCCTTAAGACAGAGAGATATAAATGTCAGCAAGTGTTTGTATAAAAATAAAACAGTCAAGATTAAAGTTTAAAAGTTTAAAAAATGCCAGCAAGAGACCAAAATTACGAAAATGGCAAGAAGCAAATTTTAAATCTACTTATCATAAAAAGAAATAATAATAAATAAAAAGAAATATTCATTCTTAGTATTAGTTATATGTAAATATTTTTAGTAAATATTTAAAAGTACTCAATGGTTAGAGATAGAATCGTCTGTTCTTGTAAAAGTGGATTAACCTTCCTATTTTGAGCAGAGCAGTGGAGGAATACCTTTAAGGTTATCTGTGAGCAAATAAACTTTTATCAGGAGAAAAAATAACCAACTTAGGAATTAATTGTTTAATTTCACGTAGAACTGTACTTCATGTTTGAAATTAAAACTTTGTTAATAAGTTTGTTGGTTGCTTGGCTCTATTCAAATAATTGACAGATAATGAGATGTTAGTTTTCCAATAGAATATATAAATAAATAATGTGTAAATTATGTGAAGGAAAAATAAAATAAGTTCTTTTGAAAGCATAAAACAAGCTGAAAATTCATTGGTCACCTTTCTCTGATTAGTTGCTGTTAGTTGAGTGGATTTCTGGACAAGAATATACCTTATTCATATATCCAAGAGGCTATTGTTGTAATAGACAGAATTGTTGTAAGAACATGTTAGAATAAATGAGCTGTGTATTGCAGTTTTGTCAGAGAATGAAGAGAATTTGGAATGTACTTCAAATGAGATGAAAGAACATTTGGTGGAAAATATGTACGAGAATAAGCGAACAGACAGTATCAATCTGTAGAAGACAGTGAAAACCACAGTCCAATAAAGACTTAATGAACAAATCCTGAAGAAGTTGAGGAGTTCCCATATCAAGGAAGTAAAATCAGCGAAAAATTGCTTGAGAAATAAAAAGAAAGATTATAGGCTCCATATTCAGCCCTCAGTCTTTCTCTTAGTGTTCATAATTCTTACAAAAAAGTCTTCTATTCATTATGAGATTATATAAAAATGAATTACTGGAAAAAGAAAGGACGATGATTTCCTTCCGAAAATTTGTATATATATTGATTTTATATAATCTCATAATAAATAGAAGGTAAGAAGACTTTTTTGTAAAAAAAATAAAGATTATCAAGCAAAATGGAAAAAAGGGAAAAACCTCCTACTCATTTGTAATAATATAAGGCTTAGGTGAACTACTCAAGATGTGTAAGTGGAGTGTGAATATGAATACTTACAACAGAGAAAAGCTGCTGAGTCTTTGTAATGTAGAAAAGTATTAATAGGATGAACAGATAATATGCCAAATTAAGGAGCTTCTAGAAGAATAAAGAAGTTAATAGAATTTTCTCAGAAAAAGAAAAGATAAACTAAATGGATGTAATTTTCAACATGAATATTTGTAAAGAGTTTAATTGAAGATTGATTAGAAAGAAAGAACCATGGAGGTAGAGCAAGATTAGAATAATTTATTCCTAGAAATCCTATTAATACGAGGGGCATTCAGAAAGTAATGCCTCCAAGCCCACCACTTGGCCAATAGTACTGCAAACAATCTGAATTTTTTATCATTAATGTACTGATGTTTAAGCTGTAGAATGTTACTTGTTGCACCTTCCTATTTCTTCTCATTCCAGAGTAATGGAGCAATCCATGACATCCAGTGGTGATGTCCGATTGAAACAATTCGGTTGACAACAATTCAATTCGGTTGAAACAATGCGGTTTCAATGAAATGGGCTGTCATTGAATTGCTAACTGCGGAAGGTTTTGCGCCCAGCAACATTCATCGCCATATGACTGCAGTTTAGTCTGGATCTTGCGCCCTGCACCTTGTGGCTCTTCCCCAAACCTTAAGGGTCAAAGCTACAGTTGTGACGCGGAAGCAGCATTCAGCAATAGTGTCGCCAGCAGCCATCACAATTCTTCACCGACGGCATGCAAAACCTTGTTTCGCGTTGGTGCAAGTGTATTGCCTCGTAATGGGGACTATATTGAAAAATGATGCCACCATTTGTAGCTGACATTGTAAGCTTTCCACTGATACCTGTATCGGTGCTATCTGTCACACACAAATGAAGATATCACCTTGGAAGCATTACTTTCTGAATCACCCTCGTATAATGACACTCCTTTAATTCCCACGATATTTCGTCCTTCTT
>JAFIDM010000007.1:47880006-47895806 GCA_023159025.1 Thereuonema tuberculata
AAGAAGGACGAAATATCGTGGGAATTAAAGGAGTGTCATTATACGAGAGTGATTCAGAAAGTAATGCCTCTAAGGTGATATCTTCATTTGTGTGTGACAGATAGCACCAATACAGGTATCAGTGGAAAGCTTACAATGTCAGCTACAAATGGTGGCATCATTTTTCAATATAGTCCCCATTACGGGCAATACACTTGCGCCAACGCGAAACAAGGTTTTGCATGCCGTCGGTGAAGAATTGTGATGGCTGTTGGCGACACTATTGCTGAATGCTGCTTCCGCGTCACAACTGTAGCTTTGACCCTTAAGGTTTGGGGAAAAGCCACAAGGTGCAGGGCGCAAGATCCGGACTAAACTGCAGTCATATGGCGATAAATGTTGCTGGGCGCAAAATCTTCCGCAGTTAGCAATTCAATGACAGCCCGTTTCATTGAAACCGCATTGTTTCAACCGAATTGTTTCAATCGGACATCACCACTGGATGTCATGGATTGTTCCATTACTCTGGAACGAGAAGAGATAGGAAGGTGCAACAAGTAACATTCTACAGCTTAAACATCAGTACATTAATGATAAAAAATTCAGATTGTTTGCAGTACTATTGGCCAAGTAGTGGGCTTGGAGGCATTACTTTCTGAATGCCCCTCATATTAATAGAGCCAAGCAACCACAAACTTATTATTGAAGTTTTAATTTCAAACATGAAGTACAGGACTACGTGAAATTAAACAATTAATTCCTAAGTTGGTTGTTTTTTCTCCTGATAAAAGTTTATTTGCTCACAGATATCCTTAAAGGTATTCCTCCACTGCTCTGCATAAAATAGGAAGATTAATCCACTTTACAAGAACAGATGATTCTATTTATCTCTTAACTCTTTGAGTACTTTTAAATATTTTCTAAAAATATTTACATATAACTAATACTAAGAATGAATATTTCTTTTTATTTATTATTATTTCTTTTTATGATAAGTAGATTTAAAATTGGCTTCTTGCCATTTTCGTAATTTTGGTCTCTTGCTGGCATTTTTTAAACTTAATCTTGACTGTTTTATTTTTATACAAACACTTGCTGACATTTATATCTCTCTGTCTTAAGGACATTAAATTATTTACTCCATGTCCCATTATCAAAGGCCTTTCCTATATCAACAAAACCAATACATTTTTTATATGAGATTATTGTAAGTGATTCCTAGCTTCTAATGGAAAAACTGTAAGTCAAGAAATGGGATTGATTCACTGATCACAGGCAACTCTTTATTGGTTAGGCATAATATATAAGCTTCAATGAAAAGGAATAAGAAGGCTTAACGTGCATGTATTAAAATAAAAAAGAAAGTGAAAATAAATAAAACGCACTTATAAAATATAAACTTATAATAAAAAAAAAGACACGAAACAAAAATTTTACAATACAGAGGATCAATAAAGAAACACTAAAGCTAAAGAAACAAGAATTCCAAGAAAAATTAGACATAAAATCAGACGAATGGGATGAAATTAAAACGAAAATAGTTAAGACATCAATGGAAATAGCCCCACTCACGAGACAAAAACAACACAGGTGGTGGAATGAACAGTGCGAACAGGCCCTTGAACGAAGGATTAAAACCTGGAAAAAATGGCACTCAACCAAAAACAACGAAGACTACATCATATTCAAAGAACAGAGAGCACGAACAGCAAAAACAATAAGAATAAACAAGAGGAATTTTGATAGGATCCAACTACAACAAATAGATGAAGACTTTAAAAAAACAACACAAGAACATTCTATAAAGCCTTTAAGCAAAACATTCAGGGATATCAACCACCAAACCTATGTTTCAAAAACGAAGAAGGAAGGATAGCACTGAATAACCAAGAAAACTGCAAAATACTTGCAAAATACTTCGAAAAACTACTGAACTGTGAAAAACCGAAAACAAAATTCCCTAAACAAAATCCGAAATGTAAATTTGAAAACTCCAAGCCACCGAACCTAGCAGAAATCCAACAGATTATTAGAGAACTAAAAAATGATAAAGCTCCAGGAGAGGACTCAATTGTAGCAGAAATGTGGAAAAGCGTAGATATCAAAACAGTCAAAAGCCTACATAAAATAATACAAAATATCTGGGAAACGGAGGAAATACCGGAAGATTGGAAAACAGCCATGATCCACCCTATACACAAAAAAGGAGATAAAACTGATGCCAACAATTATAGGGGAATCTCACTCCTTTCGGTTACATACAAAATCCTTTCCAAAGCTTTACAAAACAGATTGGAGGCCCAACTGGATCCACAATTAGGTGACTACCAGGGAGGATTCAGGAAGGGAAGATCATGTGCAGAACAGATATTAAATTTAAAACTCATAATAAGGTACAGGAGACTGAGATCCAAGGACATTCATGTGACATTCGTGGACTTCAAAAAGGCATACGATTCTATAGACAGAGACACACTTTTCAATATATTGGAGGAATTCGGAGCTGATAACAAATCGATTGCGATCACCAAAAAAACTCTAACAAACACGAAGTCAAAAGTAAAATTTTTGGGAGAGATTTCAGAACCATTTGAGGTGAAAACAGGAGTAAGACAGGGAGATGGGCTTTCCCCATTGCTCTTCAACTGTGTGCTGGAGAAAGTAATGAGAGAGTGGAGGAAAAGAATGGAAGAGGAAGGAATCAAGAAAATAAAAATAAGAAGAAAGAAAGATAACTTGGAAATTGACTGCCTGGCTTTTGCAGACGATCTTGCAATACTAGCGGAAAACATTGAAGATGCAAGAAGACAAATAAATATACTGAAAGAGACAGCAGAAAAGGCTGGACTACAAATATCTTATGAAAAGACGGAATACATGACCAATAGAAAAGATGCACCAAGACAGATCACAACAAAGTATGGGAAAATCAAGAGGGTTAATAAGTTCAAATACCTGGGAGAAATAATTCAACCAAACGCCCTTGACAAAGAAGCGGTCCTAGCAAGAGCAAGAAAAATGGAACTGTCATTCCAGTTGACAAAAAATATATACAACAAGAAGTCCATATCTATAAACGCTAAAATTAGGCACTACAATACAGTCATTAAGCCAAGGAAGGCCTCTACGCCTCAGAATGCCTTGCACTAAACACAGCCAGACAATTAGAATAGGTAGAAAAAATGGAAAGAAAGATCTTACGGAAAATCCTGGGACCAAAATATGAAGATGGAAAATGGAAACTGAGAAACAATAAAGAAATCTACGCAAAAACAGAAAAAATAACTGACACAATGAGGAAAAGAAGAGTGGCTTTCTACGGACACATTAAAAGAATGAGTGAAGGTAGACTGACGAAGAGATTATTCACCTTCTTCGACAGAAACCCCAAGACTCAGATGACATGGATCAAGGAGGTCAGAAAAGACATGGAAGAAATGAAAATAGATGGAGAAGAGGTGGAGAGAAGAGAAGAATTCAGAAAAAAGATCAGGGGATTCAAGGGTTTTCAAGAAAAGGCAAAGAAGAAGACGGGAGCAAAATGGACGGAAGAAAGAAGGAAACAACATGGAGAAAGAATGAAAGAATACTGGAAGAGAAGAAAGAAGTTAGAAAAATAATCAAGAGTTATTTCACGTGGTCCATAGTCGGCCAAATTCGAAAAAAGAAGAAGAAAACGCACTTACTTGCAAACATGATGAAAAGATAATGAGACCTACAGTTTCGGAGTACTCAGCATATTCCATCATCAAGGATGACACAAACATGTAGGACATCACAAAAACATTTAAGACGATACGAGGAGGGAATACGAGGATTAGGACAAAAAACGCCCGTCACTATTCTTAAATCTCCCTAATCCCTTCACTCTCACTATGTATTCCCACCTCGTTTCGTCTTAAATGTTATTTGAATGTCCTATATGTTTGTGCTGTCCCTGATGATGGAATATGCTGAGTATTCTGAAACTGTAGGTTTATTACCATCTTTTTTATTCTCCTTTCATCATGTTTGGAAGTAAGTGCATTTTATTTATTTTCACTTTCTATTGAACGAAAAGATTTTGAATTGTTACGTAATGAAACAAATTCAATTAAAAACTCATTAAGTCAAATTTAAATATATAAAAATGAGTAAAAACAGAACGTTTTTGATTTACAAAAAAGCCATCATCAAGATAATACTTGGACAGGGTGGAAAAAAACATCATATCAGACAAAAGAAATAAAAACTGGTCAGACTGCATAAAGGATACCAGGAAGAAACAAAAAGGATTTACCTTAGGTGGGACAACGTAATTTAGCAAGTGTTTGGAAGGAATACACATAACTTTTAGAATTAATTTAATATTATAATAATTCAAAATATGTAAAGTACTACATCACTAAAGAAAAGAAGGGAAAGGGGAAAAATAAACAAACAAAAACTGGAACTATATTTGGATAAAGCATTAAATTACAATTTAATGTAGAGATTAAAAGCAACGAAATTATTTATATAATGCCGTACAACAAACAGATATCTTATAACAGCTCTGCTAAAGGCTCATTTTAGTAAAAATAAAAAAAAATTAACTTTTGCAATCAGCTAGTCAAAAACCAGTATGCTTTTATTTGAAATTATATAAACGCTTAGTTTATCGGATTATTATTATTGATATAATTAGGCTAAATGTTTTGTTTGGCATTTTATAAAATAAGCACTTTCTACAATATAGCAAATGTAACCCCTTTTATAAATTGGCTTAAATTTATTAGCCTAATTGAAATACTGGCATATTTTTTTTTTTTTGACAAAAAAGCAGCATTTTGTATATAGACTAGTCTTTTTTTGTAAATAGCCTGACTTTATGAAATCCCAAGAAATAAAGAGGGAAAGTGTGGGAGAGAGGGAATATAGATGCTTAGATGTATTCTGTGACCACTGGAAATAGTGATTATATTATATTCATTTAATTTGGTCATTGGAAGGCTCCGGAAACTACTCTTTAGTTATTATTATTATATAAGGGTAAAGGTTTCAAAACTGGAATTATGGCCTATGTTAAGGGAATAAGTAAGGTAGGGCTGCCGACTGGTTTGATTTTTAGTTTCAGAAGATCTAACATGCTCCTTAATTCAAATAAACAATTTCTTCTGTTTTCATTCAAATAGAATTTATTGCCAGATAGAGAGAATATTTTGTAAAATAACAATCTTATGATTATTCTTATTTCTTATAGTGATTTTGTTTACTACAGAGAACCTTAATTTAATATTAAATGGCTTATAAATATTAGTAAGAAATATAATGGGTTGGTAAAAGGGGAAATGAAAAATAATTACAGGATTTATCATTAGTATTGGGTTGGCCAAAAAGTTCATTCAGTTTTTTTACATACGTTGGCTCTAGTAGCTCTTAGGTGTTTTTAACATTATTCAACACCATTTTGTTAGATTGTATTGTGACAGCTGTCATATCAGCCTGCATTTAAAACAAAAGCTAATCAAAATTGGTGAATTTTGTGTTGCCTATTTAATATTGAAGATGGAAGAAAATAAACATGCAAGACCGCATATTTCTTTGATGATCAGACAAAAACTGTTACAGCTTGGCTGGGAAGTTCTGATTCATCTGCGTATTCACCAGACATTGCACCTTTGAATTTTCATTTATTTCGGTGTTTATAAAATTTTCTTAATGGGAAAAATTTACTTTCCTGGAAGACATCAATGGCACCTGCAACATTTTTTTGCTCAAAAAGATCAAAAGTATTGATAAGATGGAATTATGAAAGATTGCAGAAGATAGTGGAACAAACCATGGAAGTCGTTGTTCAATAAAATTACTGGTGAAAATGAAAAATTTTTATTTTTACTTAGAAACTTAATGAACTTTTTGGCCAACCCAGTATTTTGTTGTCTTGGTCATTGAGCTGTTATATGACTATTGGGACTGTATTCTTTAGGTAATTTCATTAATGCTTTAAAACTTGCGTATTCTTTCCAAATACTTGATCAGATTCTTCTAAACCAGTTCCCTTATTTATGCTATTGTGTTTGATGTTCCTTTTATCCTGCCCTAGTCCAAATGTTATCTTGAAAATGGCTTTTTGGTAAAGCTAAAACAGATACACAGAAGCTCGGTTATAACACGGTTGTTTATCGCGAATTCGGATATAACGAGATTTGGTCTTGGACCCCTTCTATTTTGGAAAAGCTGTATAATTGTAAAATTCCAAAATTTACTGTTTTTTCGCCTAAAATCAAGTCAAAGGTGTAAATTAATATGCTTGTTTCCTTATTATTTACAGCAATTGAGACTCTATACCCACCCTAATGTCACGAAAATGCGTCAATATATTTTTTAAAAAATACCAGAATCGCGGACTTTTTCGTTTGACCAAAATGAATATTGAGATCTATTTTTCTGCCAATGACAACCAGTAAAGAGGCCCATGTAATCTAATAGACGTATGAATACCTAGTTTCGATCCACGTGACTCATCGTTTATACAAGATGCCAAGATGGCGGCGCCAAATCGATTTTGGCTAATATAACCCATCAAAGTGTTGAAAAGATAATGATTTATGTATTTATAAATATAAAATTCTCTCACATAGCTCTGAATGATGTAGGTAATCGCGAAATGACCATTTTAAATCGATTTGGAATCGTGTGGGCGATAATAAAACGCGATATATGACATTTTACGTCGCGAAGTAATAAAAGTTCGGTTATATCGCGATCTTTGAGATCTTGTTTCCGAAAGATCGCGTTATAATCGAGCTTCTGTGTATAGTCATTTTTACGTATTTAATTTTGATATTGCCCTTAGTACAATTTTAATTTAATTCATTTAATTTAGTTAAAATGTTTATCAAATTTAAATAAGAATGGCAGACTAATATATCACATCAGAAAAAAAAAAAGTATAAGAGGAATTTAATCTATTTAAACAAATATATATACAAATAAACAAACTCACTTCACAAGTCTTTGGACACTGTTCACAAAATAATTCTAATTTTATGTCTCCTACGTCAGTGTGTAAAGTAACAGACTAAAAAGAAAAAGGAAAAAAAAAAACAACTGTTTATTCCAAAGGTTAATGACAGATAATAAAAGTGGCCATTTTTACTATTAAAATAAAACGATTAAAGGCAAGCAATAATTTGACTTTGAAATTAATGTCTCCACATTTCTTTGGTTCAAAAATCTATCAGTAAGTATGTTATTTTTACTTTGATGATTAACATAAAAGCTGGAATCATTCAAAAGATTATCATTAATAAATTAACAAAACCAGCTTTACTTGATACACTTGAAGAAAGCTTAACACTTTTTGTCTCCTTAGTTCGTTCTAAGTTCCCAGATATAAGAAAGTAATTTTTGTGGTTCCTGTTATTCATTATTTAAATGTTTTCCTTAAAAAATTAGCAAAGCAGGAATAATTAGTGCACAGATATTTTCTCACATTTTTTTTTGGATTATTTTAATCTGTTATTAATTAGATAATTACTATCAATTGCCATAAAATATTATTTTTTTTTGTGTTAACCTTTCTTAATGAATTGGATTTTAGTCATTATTTTATTATGGAATTACGTAAATGCTTTGGTTTGAAATGTTTTTGTTTTGTAAAATTTTTTTTTTTTGTATGGTAATACAATTTTACAAAAGAAACTTGAGTTATTGCGCTCATGCCGAAAGATGAATCTCCCAGAATGCAAAGCAGATTGTAGATTGTCCTTTCCTGGCCGTTCGCTAACATTCAAATAGAAGAGAAGCGACCTCATAGGATTAGACAAATTAATGTGAACCTGCATTGTTTTAGGGGGTAATGTTATTTGTGTAGGCTACACTGAAAAAAAAAAGGTGTGATTATCTTTAGTTTCTCTTCTCTTTGTCTATGTTCTCTAGATTGTATGGCAGTGTAGTACAAGCTGTGTTCAGCAGCAGTTAATACAGGTGGTTGGTGAAATGGACGACTTATCAGATTTCTCAGAGGACAAACTGAGGGAGCCTTTTAGCAGGAATATCAGTAACCATAACAGCAAAATTGCTTGGTGTTTCAAAGCAACAATCTCCACTGTTATGACTGTGTACACAAAGCATGGCAAGACTTCGTCAAAGAAGAATAGTGTACGAAAACTGAAACTAACTGAGAGGGACTATCGAACACTAACAAGGATCATGTCCAAACAACACAGGACTACTGCAGCAAAAGTGACAGCAGAACTCAATATCCACCTTAAAAACCCTGCTTCCACAAAACACTTTGTAGGAAGTTTCACAAATTAACATCCATGGAAGAGATGCAATTGCTAAGCCAATGCTAAACTGCAAAACAGATGGTGTCACGATCATAAAACCTGAACAGCTGATGACTGGAAACAAATGATGTGATCCCATGAGTCATCCTTTACACTACTGACAACAGTAGGTTGGGATTATGTATGCGAGAACCCCCTACGAACTGTACAATTCAGAAGTGTTTAGTTCAAACTGTCAAACATGGGTTGGATCTGTGATGATTTGGACAGCCATATCTTGATATTTGGCTGGTCCAATCAATATTCTAATTGGTAGTTACTACGAGAGTGAATTTAGACATTCAAAGTGATTAGCTGCATCCTAAGGTCCATTGTTTTCCAATATCGATGCCATTTTTCAAAATGATAATGCTTCCATATGCACAGCTTTGGTTTGAAGAGCACAAATGCACAGCCTTGGTTTGAAGAGCACAAAGATGAACTTCAACGTCGGCCTTGGCAGCTCAATTACATGACCTGAATATCATCAAAGAGAGAGAAGCAGATTCCCTTCTCTGAAGCAATTGGAAGATATTTTCTTAGCAGAACAGTATAGCATCCAACAGGAGACTATTTAAAAGTTGTATGACTGTATTCCAAGAAGGATGGTAGCTGTATTAAAAGAAAACGTTGATCCAATACCTTTTATTAATAAAGAAATATCCCAAATTTCCCATGTGTGATTTTTTCGAACCCCTCTATATTCGCCAGGGGGGATTCAGTAATTGGGAACCAACATTCGTCATTTCTCAAAGTTTGCTTCTGTAATAAATTCGTATAAAAATTTGATTAATTAATTAATGTATGTGTGTGTGTATGTATGTATAAGGCTTATTCATGTGAAAAACACTATTTCTTTAAAATATCTTCGATTAAAAGTGAAAATTGGCCCAATTTGCTTCAAGGCATTTGCTGCATGTTTACCAAAACCAAACTTCACTTCGTTATGACAACAGATAAATGGCGTTACTGGCTAATTTGTTAAGATTAAAATAATAAGATAGGCATATTAACCATAATGGATAATTATTAAGTTCACGGAATATAAAAAAGATGAAGATAAATGGTGAACTAATCTAAAATCAGCTGAATAAATTGGCACAAAGTTTAGACTATTCGAACTGCCACAACCAGAAGTAAAAATCAACGCCATCTCGTAGCATTTCAAGGAAACATCATTGGCGCCAAAATTCTATTTAATTTAATTCATTAATGTTAATCTAATTTAAAATTACAAGTCAAATATAGGCTTTAAATTATGACATTTCTCAAGAATATACCAATTTCTTTATAATTTTTAACATTTTTTTTCTCAGAAAAAAAATAAAAATAAATAAATAAATAAATAAATAAAATAAAAAAATATTCATTGTTATTTTAAAATTGTATATTACGGTAATAAAATTACAATAAATGCTAGATCAATAATAATTGGGTGATGGACTATTACCAATCATTATTTAAAACAAAAAAAAAGTTAATAAAAATGATTTTTATTAATTAAAAAGTATGAATATTAAATCAAATACTATTAAAGCGAGTATTTAGCGCCATCTCTTGGTCATTTATTCAACTACAAAGTTGGTATCCAATCACTATTAATAATTTGTTATAAATTGTTTGTTTTTATTTATTACTATAAAACTTTTAAACCAAAATCATGCCAAAATTATAATTACAAACCAAATTTCAGATGTCCTTGAAATTTAATGCTGTAGCCATGATGCTAAATGCATTTCTTAACTTGAGTGCGATAGAGTTTAAAGTTCATTCTTTGGGTCAAATTCATTTAACAGGAGTTAAATCATTAAACCTTTGAGCGTCATTTGAAATGAATCGGATAATTTAATTTTCTCTCATCTGTAGAGGTAAAAATTCTTGCAAACGTAAGTTTAATATAAAGCCCTTCCTTTCATTGCAAACTTTAAATGCAAATTGTAATTTTAAACAAAATTTTCTTTTTAAATCTCTCAAGACAGCGAGTCAACTTCTTTGACGTGTAATTAAGATTTTATATTTTTTTATAAATATCCAACTTTTTAATTTTTTTTTAATGAAATAATGTTAATAAAGTATGTTAGTACTCTTTTAATGTCAGAGATAATTAAAGAAAAAGTGATCCTTTCTTCCTTACGTTTAAAAAAAGGTCGAACTTAAGGAAATTAATTATCTAATCAGTAATCTAACCTCGAACTCTTCAGTATATGTAGATATTGAATTGTTAGGAAAAAACAGAATAAAAGAAGAGGAATCTGCCAAACTAATATCAGACGCTAATTTATTCATTATTGTTTTATCCTATCTTTTTTTTTTAATATTTTTAAGTCAATGAAATAGAAGATTTTAAGATTTCAATAGTTTTTAAATGATATTTATTAAGAAAAGCACATATTGCCTTGTACTTTAAAGTTTTAAAAGAATTGAAACATTTTTTTCTCTTAATGGCAGTTGGTTTTTGGAGGGAACGTTAATTATAGATAAGAATTTTATTTATCATAACAACATTCATCATATATTTACATTAAGCTATATGAATACAATAAATAAATACAATAAATTCTTCTTCTTCATAAATAACTTTACTATATTTCGGAAACATATCCTCTTTCCTTCATCAGGTATAATTTGAGGAAAAGGAACATATTTTGGTTCCTCTCAAATTGTACCTGATGAAGGAAAGAGGATATGTTTCCGAAATATAATAAAGTTATTTATGAAGAAGAAGAATTATTGTATTATTAACAAACATTGACGACACTCTTATCGAATAAATATCTTTCCGAATAAGAAACAGAATTGATAAATTGCAACATGTCTAGCAGAATATCTAATATTTAGACGTAATAACAAACAGAGATAAATAATAACAGCGATCATTATAATAATTCAGCATATCTTTGTTGAAATTAAGGTATTGTAGCACACCTGTTGTGAGTAACTGTTCTTATTCAGTTAAAAAGAAAAAGACAAAATATATTAATCATTAAAAAATAATAAAAGGACAATTCTTTTAAGTAACAGAAGATGGCAGTAATCTATTATTATATAATCTTTTTTTATCTTTCTTCAATTACGTCTGTTTTTCTAAAATGTAATGTTTTTAATCACAACAATGCATTTCTGGATACAATACAAATCAATTCTTCTTGTAAGAATTACATCAATTACTAATAATTGCAATAAAATTTCATTAAAAATCTTTGGCTAAATTAAAAAAAGTCTAATTTCTTGACTTACTTTTTCCTTTAGATGAAATAAATAAAATACATATAATTATCATTTAGATTTTAAACTGTTCTGATGAAATTACTTTAAATTTATATTTTTTTGAAAATTTACATTATAAAAATTCGGAAATGATTACAATTGTGTAACAATTTATGTAATTAAATTTCAATTTTTCATTTTTATTGATTTTTATTTTTACAAAGGATTAACTATTAATTAAATTATAAATATTGGTATATAAATACTTGTAGAAGTTTTGCAGTGTCAGGACCTTCAGAATTTCATTTATTAGAATACAGAGACTATTTACAGAGAAAAATGAAAAAAAAAAGGGCAGATATGGAAGAATATTGTTTTTCTCAGTTCACAGTTCTTGTATTTGTTTTTATTTACTGAAAATAATTTTCATGATAAGAAAAAAATATAGGATTGCTGGAACTTTTTCCAGTAATAATAAATTAATTTTTTTTTAATTATTAATTAAATGTAGTGTTAACTTTTGAAAACTTTTCAAAAGTTATTAGGAATCAACAGTTAATTTTCAATACAAAGCAACGGTTCTCTAAATATTGGATGTACCAATTTTAAAAGAAAAAAAAATTGAATATGATATTCTGCAAACGTCATTTATGAAACATGTAATGTAACATGACTTATTTAAATATTATTTACGGGCTTTTGTGTTTGGTCGTCTACTTATGTCATTTATGTTTTTTTCTTTCTTTTTTATTTATTGTATACACCATGAGAAAGAAATATTAAAAAAAAAGCTTAACGTATGTTAAAATTGCATTTAATAGAATAAGAAATCGTCAAACACACCAACAATTGTTAAAAGTCTTCATAATAAAAATTTTAAAAATACATTTCGGAAGCCAAAAGGAGAGCTTTCAGAGAAAGTGAAAATAAATAAAATGCGCTTACTTACAAATATGTAGAAGAGAGAATTAAAAACAATGGCAATAAACCGACAGTTTCAGAATACTCCGCGTATTCCTTCATCAGGGATGACACAAACAACAACATACACAACAACATTTGAGAGGACACGAAGTGGAATGTATGGTGAAAGTGAGAGGATTAGGCAAGTTTAGCAATAGTGACTGGCGTTTTGCCTGCCAATGATAGGATTATAAACCTTAAGCTGGATTATATGGAAGGATTCAGCTAGGAGTCGGTGGGATAGTTTATTGTGGTGGGAGAGGATTTTAGCTCACATAAGATTCCGAAAGCTCTCCTTTTGGTTTCCGTAATGTATTTTTAACATTTTTATTATAAAGACTTTTAACAATTTTAGGTGTGTTTGGTGATTTCTTATTCATGAGAAAGAAAAGACAAAATGGACAAGAGCTGCAAAATTCATTTGATTTTGTTTATATAATAATACAAAGAGCATTCACAAAAATAGTCACTTCAAGAATATGGACATAGTCAAATATCAAGGCAATAACATGTCTTGCAGCTGATACACTGAAGCTGCATTCTAATGGGCTTGATTGTTTCTTTCTCTCTCCTATATGTGTTTTTCTTGCTTTCTCATGTCTTGTTCTATGTTTAACTTGTTCATGGTGCAGCTTAGCATCAATATTTTACCATTAAAAAAAAACTGCACGCTGAAATATATGCAATTATATGTACATAATTCCAGCACGCAATGAAATATAAAATCAAACAAACAAACTTCTAGAATCAAATACATTAAATTTAATCATTAAATATACTTCTAAAGCATTAAAAATTACAGTTACTTAAATATTTAAGCACAGAAATTCCTCCAAACTTTCTAAAGAAAATTGAAAATACAGGGTGTCCCAGAAGGAAAAGTCAATATATGACATCCCATCACAGTATCAGTCATCCAAAGAAAAAAAGTTTTTCTTATCAATAATTTAGCAAACCTACATTCAAATAGCTCTATCTCAGAAATCATTTGGAATGGGACATACGACCATATAAACTTTTTTTCCTAGAATGACCGATAGTATGACTTCTCACAATATTGATCTCTCCTCTTAGAGCATCTTATTTATGGTAGGACTATGTTGCTTCCTTGCCTTTTCTTAGATATTCTTGGTAATATTCATTATTTTGATTTTCGTTTTTTACCAGTCATTTTATATTGTTGTAAGTTTACTTGATCTTCAAATAACTTAAATAATGCTTTTTCCTTGTTTAATATAAATGTCAAAATTGTATAAAAAACAAAAACTTCTGCATGAACCTTTGTAAGAATATGTCAGAGGAATGTATAGGGAAGATTTTTTTTCAGTCTACTTTCCTAAGAACGGTTTTATGATACTAATTTTCCTATCTAGATTTGTAGTCCCTTAACAACTTTTGAATTACTCTTCTGTAATCTATCTATCTATCTTTTATATTCTGATCACTTTGGTGAGATTTGTGTGTGAAGATGACAAAATTGCCATAGAGAAGCTTTAAAAAGTAAAATCACTAATACTCAATGATGGCCAACATCATTTCTGCTTCTATCAATGTGAATTCTATTGATATCTAACAGTATGTTATGATGCATTTTATAAACTTTTAAATTTGCTGTGTTTATAAAGCTTTTAAATTTATATATATATATATAGATGGTTAATATAAACTTTTATGAAATGAAGCTTTTCATGCTGGAACTTTAGAGCCCACTTCCAAAGAATTGCTATAGTAAAAGTAACATCATATCCAAAATTTTAATGTGTCAATGTTGAGAGTGTTTAGCATATAACATCTCCTTTTCCAAATTAGGAAAAGTTACGACAATTAGGAAATTAAGACAGTGCAAATACAGTCGGACCTCGATATAAGGTCACCCGCATATAAGGTCACCCCGCATATAAGGTCACTTTTCTAAAGTCCCGGCTCATTGAGTAGGAATTCTTTGATATAGATTATCGGATATAAGGTCAGGTCTTAAATACCATAATCACATATAAGGTCACTTTTGTCTGCGATTTCATTGCCACACTGATTCAATTCCAAGAATTTTTCCAAGAATCTTTTATCGGCGTCATTTCTCCTACTGACGGATGGGACAGCTTTTTTCACAAAGCACTTCATCCCTTCAAATGCTAGGAAAAAAGATGATGAAGACGATATTCCTGTATCTGTGTTAATACAAGATCTCAGAAATCGCGGCTGTGCTATAGAAGGGGAAAGTGAATATGTGAGAATTGATGATGAAATTTCTACCACTTCTCAAGCTTCTATTTCCGAAATTGTTTCGCAAGTTTTAGATTCCAATGCATTAGAAAGTGAGGATAATGACACTGATACTGAAAGTGAAGTGGTGACACAAGCAGAAGCACTCAGAGCATTAAATGTCGTAAGACTTTTTTTACAAGCCATGAGGTAGCTGAAGAACATTTTCAGAAACTATAAAACTTAGAAAACATTACGTACAAAAGATGAAACCAAAATCGCGACAGTCCTGTATTATGAATTACTTTAAGTAAGGTCAATTGTAGATCAGTACTTTGTTTGAGCATACTAGTACTATTTGTATACAACTTTATTCCGAATTAAAATTTTTAAAAAATAATTTCTTTCTGATTCCATTAATTTTAATTGGTTTAACTAAATTAAAAAAAATATAACATAATAAATTGATATTTTTGTACATATTAAATTTTACAAAGAATTATACTGTATTTATGTAATGCTTATTTATTGACAAATGCAAATGAATCGGTTATAAGTCACCCCGCTTATAAGGTCACTTTCGTGAGATCCCAAGGGATGACCTTATATCGAGATCCGACTGTATATACAATACTTGGGAATTCAGAATCAACTGTATAATTTTCATGGTCTTACAGAATTTTTCTTTTATTATTTTGCATCTTGCTTGGCCTCCATTGTTTTAAAGCATTTAATCTTGTACCAGTCAATTTTACATTGATGGTGTGGCATTTGATAACTATGCATCTTTGAAATTATGTAAGTTTCTTACTACAATCTAGGTTGAACATCGCAAGTAGTACTAGTGTTTGCTGAATACTTTTCTATCATGCTTTATTTGTATAGTTTTGAGATTTGTGTTTTTATTCTGATATTTTCTTGTGACAGTATGGCCGTATTTGCTCTTGATCCTAAGTTACTATCTACAAAGCTTAAATTTAAAAATAAACTTAAATGAAAAGATCTGGTATTTATTGTAGATTCAGTTGTTTCTCTTAGAATTATTATATTTGTGGTTTTTTTCTACAATTTTCATTACGTTAAATGTTTTGACTTTTTAATTGTAAAAATTTATTTATTTATTTATTTATTTATTTATTTATTTATTTATTTATT
>JAFIDM010000007.1:47906390-47917344 GCA_023159025.1 Thereuonema tuberculata
CTCGTATAATGACACTCCTTTAATTCCCACGATATTTCGTCCTTCTTTGCGAAGGACTTCTTCAGGTGGTACCAGAGGACAAGAAACTATTCTTCTTAAGGATTACAAATAAGAACTAAAAATAAAACATTTTCGTATACGAGTTAACAATTATATTAGTTAGTTAAATTATTTACAAGATGTATAAAAGATGCTTATACAAGATTAGAGTACATAAAAGAGATTATAGAAAGGACTTTTTTTTTTTCTTTTTTTTTTATTAAAAGTGCTATGTTTTCATGACAAGTATTTTGTTGGTAGAAAATGAAGAAGACAAGTACTTTAAGTTTTGTAAAGTTAATGCCTTTGTTTGATTTGTGTTTTTTCTTCTAGTTCTGATTCTAAAATGAAATTCATATTTAAATAAAATTGTAAGTAACTTAGCTGCTTATAAAAATTTAATATAACCAAAAATAATTCTGTATAGGTGCAAAATTCCAAATAAAATTTGTGACTGCATCTTCTTGGAGCAAAAGATTTGAACTTTCTGTATACTATACTGTTGAGGATATTGTCCAATACTTCGTAGCAATTATAAGAAACATATTAGCAAATCGAAAGTAGTGATTAGAATAATTATGACTATAAAAGGTATTTTAATAAGATTATGACATGAAGCCATAAAAAAGTGATCTGCTCCATATATATATATCTTATTTTTAATTACTGCCGTTAACAGTATTGTTTTATGTTTTCAAATTGTTACATTACTGAGCATGAATAAAAGAAACGACAAACACAATAGTTGATTTAAAAATATGTAATAAAAATTTAAAAATAAATCACAAAAGTTTGAGAGCTTTTAAAGCCATTAGCGACTTCAAAAGCTCTCGAACTTTTGTGATTTATTTTTAAATTTTTATTACATGTTTTTAAATCAACTATTGTGTTTGTCGTTTCTTTTATTCATGCTCATTCATTTTAGGCACACGTTAAAATATTTTAAACTGTTACATTACTATGATTGAAGTTCAACTGATTAGATGAACAGAAAAACTGAAAGTATTTTTGAAAATTTGTTCTGAAATCTTTTCCGGGCTTTATGGCAATCCAATCCAGTTCAAAAGTATGAAGACTTTGAACCTTTGTTCTTTCCAGTTTTCTTCGTTCAGATTTAGGGTTAGCATATATAGTGAGATTTACCAAATTAGAGAAGAGACCTATTTGAAGGATCTTTGAACATCCAGCTTATTTATAAAAAAAATAAAATATAATGATTTTGTGACTGTTAAAATATATACACTAAAGGGCAAAGTTAAGTTATGAAGTTAAAGTATGACTTCTAAAAAAAATTAAAAATGAATTCTAATGGACTTGATGAGCTTGAATATTAAAATGTGTAAACCTATACATATAAAATGAAAAAGTTTCAGTTTATCTTATATAAAGTTAGAGTTACATTTTTTAAAGTGACTAAAATTATGAAAAGAATGAATTAGAAAATTCATGACAAGTAATTTTAAGGTGTACGATCACCTTGGATGGCAATGCAAGTTTGCCTTTGCATAATGGCACAAGGTTGTTGATGAGTTTTGAGGATTCAAATAAGTATGTGGATTTAGTTTATGAATTAAAGGATAAAGTGACTGAAGAGAGATGGGATTGCATTAATTGACTATCACCAACAAAAACTTGCAATGAGGAGTTTGCCATCCATGGGATCAATGCAAATGGAAGTTTTCTTGGATAGCATTATATTGTATGAAATTATGTACCCTTTTTGTAAATAAAATAAAAGAAAAGAAATAATTCTTCTCTACTACTTTTATTCCACTTTGTTACTGTTCCGAGAGTGTTAGAAGAATCATACAATCAATAATTTTAATACAGTAAAGGAAAGGTTAAGGAGAATAGATTTAAAGGAATTTAGATGAAGCGGAGCAGAAAAATGGATTAAAAACTGTAATGAGCAAATGTTTGGATAACAATTTTCTTTTCATTGGACTGGATGCTATCGAACTACATTCTGAATAAAGAGAAATTGAATGTAAGAGAAATTACACTTACTTGCAAATATGATGATGAGAGAATAAAAAAGATGGCAATATGCCCACAGTTTAGGAATACGCAAAGTATTCTGAAACTGTAGGTTTATTGCCATCTTTGTTAATCTTTCTTCATCATATTTGCAAGTATGTTTTATTTGTTTTCACTTTCTCTTTATTTTAATATACGCACGTTTATGCCTCCTTGTTCACTACATTCTGAAGTACTCATTTCTGATTTTTTTTTTCATGAAAGGTTTACTAGTAAAGCAAAATCAAGATTGGATTATGGTTTTATAGAAAAGTTGTAAGCAGAAAGTTCACAAAGAATATCACATAACTAAGTGCCGTTCTGATATGATATGCAGGGCAAATCGATTTGTGACAGTGTTTGAATTGATACCTAGAATTTCCTTTGTAGTCAGTCTTATTTTTTTCATACATGCAAAGATGCTTAAAAAGATATACAGTATACTCTTGATATCTCAAAGTCGAAGAGACACTAAAAAAAATTCGAGATAACAAGGTCGAGATTATATGAATATGTAATATCAAGGGAAAAAATAATTTTTCGACATATCAAGATTTTCGAGATATCAAAAGTACACTGTACATATAACCTTGTCTGTAGTTTGGTTATCTGGAAGTTCTTTCAGTTTTGCTAAATCACTGGTTACATTTCCATATATGTTATGTTTAATTTGAAATTTTTGTATAAAATTTTGAATCCCACCATTTAAGTGAAGGGATTTGTAATTTTGTGGACAACTGGACATTGTGATGTGCTTCATCAGTTAGACTATCAATAATGTTCTTTTAATTCTTTCTACATTACATCTGAGATAGACATTAATGTTGCAATATTCTGAATATATATAATGTTCTTTGCCATAATCTTGATGATTTTTAGTCTGTGTGATAGGCAAAAAATTGCCTCCTCTGTTAGATGCAAATTCTTCAAATTTTCTATAATTTTATAAAACTTGCTTGCTTCCTGCAAATAGTTAAAAAAAAAAAGGATTTTATCCGATAAAAATGATTAAAAGTATTAGCTTAGCCTATGGATAATAATTCAGCAAATTCTTTTCTTTTGCAGAATTTCTTAGCATTGTGTGGCAGTGGATATTACGATAGCTGCTTATTTCATAGGAACATTAAAGGATTCATGGTTCAAACAGGAGATCCAACAGGTATTCTGTTAGTCATAGAAATATAGTATAAAGGGAATTGCAGAGGCATGGAAATTTGTTATTTTGTATCTTTAAAAGCTTTCTAATGTATCAGATACAAAATTAACAGGGACGAAACAACATATAAATAAAACATCAGATAAAATTCATTAAAAAAATTTAAAAATTCCTTCTAAATATTCCATTTAATTTTGTCATTTCTATCTATACTGTTTCATCTGTCAATTTTGTTATTTTGTTTTCACAATTTAAAAAAAAAAAAAAGGCTTATCTATTATTATTTGTTGATTAATCCAACAAAAACCCCTCAGTTCTTTGGTTACTTATTTTAAAAAAATAATTTATGATAAGACACAATTCCACATTTAATTTTTAGTAAGCTTCTATTAATTTTATTTTGATGTTGTCTCTCTCTGTTAGTCTCAGCATAAAGGACTAAACGCACTTCTCCGTCTTCCATTATGTTTCCGTAACGTAATTGCATTAGTGACGTATTCAGGGTCACCAGAATTGAGACTCGTAAGACGTAACAGAGATCTTGAAATCGACAAACATAGCCATTATACTTATATAACATATGTTTGTCGATTTGTAGATCTCCATTACCTCTTGCGAGGCTCAATTCTGGTGACCCTGAATACCCAACTACTTCACTACTGCAATTACGTTACATAACGGAAGACGGAGAAGTGCATTTAGCCCTTAAGTCTATCTGCACTTATGTTTGTCTAATAACTTCACTGTTTTGGGAGAATGAAATTACAATGGTTACCAACACAGATACCCATTTTCTTTTTCTTTTTTTGTTCTCTGTGTATCTTTTTAGGAAATGCATCTTTCAAATCAATATTTCCCATTGAAGTAATCCTGGAAAAAGACTTAACATTCTGTTATTATAAGACAATTTGGTAGCTTATTTACATGATCATGAAAATCTGCCAACATGCTTTAACATCATTATAATAATTTGCAAACATTTAATATTAAAAAAAAAAAAAAATGGTTCTGTGAAAGTTATAAAAATGCTTTTATCAGACGTATAATTCTAGCATGTTGCTTTTAATTGAAATTATTCCTTTGCTGGATTTCTTTCCATAGGTTAGCCTTCATGAATCCATCTTTTTATACTATGCATGGAAACCTAATTTTTAGGAAAGAAGGATCCTGATAGTGATCCATGAATAATAACAACTAAAAACAAACATATGAAGCAGATTACAAACCAAGAGTTATTTAAATGCAAAGAAATAAGAATGCTGTGCTTCAAAAAAAGAATAAAAGCTGTACATTAAAATATAATGAATGGTTAACTTAATATTTCACATGGCACAAGTAGACAAGTTAGCATGGATGTTCAATTTAAAGACGTATCAAAGGAATCTATATTCTTTAAAATTTATTAAATCTATAAAACTATGAAGTTAACATTTTTTGAAAGTATAGTCGAACCCCGCTTTTACATTTCCACAAATAATGTTTTCCCGTTATTTACAACATCTTTTCTCGGTCCATTCAATTTTCCTATTATTATAATATATTTTTCCACTGTATTTATGCTGTTGTGATATCAAACTTCTGCAATTTATGTTGCTCCCGCCATAAATATGGTATGCAGATTCAATGGCATCAGGACAAAATACCGTATTTCTTTGAAACTAATGCACACCTTTTCCAGCCAAATTCAGTCTCTCCCCCTCCAGCTTCCACACTGGTTTGTGATTGCAACTCGCAAGACCATCACAACTTCAATATATCGATTGTCTTGACACTCAATGTCTTCGTTCTGTTTCGGCTTCATTCTTGTTATCTCGTCTTGTTTCATTTGAAATGTGTGTGTGTAGGCCTTATATTTTAAGATTTTAAAATGATTAAAATAATGTGTTTCATAATTTTCCTTTTCTAAATTAAATATTTAATAATTGTACATTGATTACAAATTATTCTATGAAATGAACATTGCATCCTTAATGTTCTCGTTTTGCTGAAACCATTTCCCATACTTTATACCATTTTTTCAGTGTCCCTTGAAAAGTGTAAAAGCGGGGATTGACTGATGTAGAAAGAGTTTAAATCCGTTTGCAACGATCTGATAATTCGTCCATAGTGAATGGACAACCGGATTTCTTGAGCGCTGGTCATTTGTCTGAAACTACACTTTGTGTCTAATAGTTGCAGTTAATATTATTGATTATTGATCTTTAATTGTTAATGTTTTATAGTTAGCCCACCTACAACTAACTGAAATCTTTACTTCTATTTCAGTTTAAATACTCCCTTTCAATATTTTGGGAATACGCTTTCCTTCTTGTATCATCATTTAATCACAAATCTTTGAAGCAATTCTACTTTGAATGTTTTTAATCCTGTCATCTGCATTACACTCGAGATCTGAAACATGACATGAAATCCATATAGATGAATAGAACGTGAAAAGTATAATGCAGTTAATTATGTCAATGTGTTTTTTGGTTATTTTTTACATTATTGTTTTCATAAATATTTTAGGCACAGGCAAAGGAGGAACCAGTATTTGGAAAAGAAAGTTTGAAGATGAAATTCATGAAGAATTGAAGGTAATGTTGCTGTTAAAACTACACTAATTAATGTTATATTATGCAGTTAGTTTTGGTACTTATAGCAAGTTATCAGAATTCAAATATTTATAGTAGTCAAAAGTATCTATGAAAAATATGTTCATAAAAAGGTAAGTAACCAAGCATATATGCCCTGGCTTTTCGTATCTTCAAAATGATAAACAATGCTTATGACATTCATTATCCATGAAAAGTTTCTGAGATTTGACTTGTGTAAAGGGGATGAATGAAATAAAATATCTCATCCATCTTTATTATGGGGATCAAATCCTAAAAACTGTTCATTTTCAGTAAATCCATTTTTATTTTATTTTTTGCTTATCTCTCATCTCTAGAATTTCCTTATTTTTTTCCAAGCAATATATTGTTGCAAAAAAAATAAAAAAAATAAAAAAAGTACTTATGACAAAAGCTGCTCTCTCTCTGATCAAAATATAAACTTAGCTAAATTTTGGATATATATATATACATACACACACACATATATATATATATATATATATAAATGCTGGTGTAACAAATATCCATTAAATTTTCAGTGAATACTGTTCCCCACAGCTTAACTGATATCATTGTAGTGTTGTTGTTTTTTCCACTTAAGATGATTTAGAAATCATTAAATGCTGTTCAGTTATGAAATGTTTTAATAGAGTAATAGATACATGCAGAATATAGTTTTTTTTTAATTAAGGAGTTAAGTAAAATGTGTTCATCAGATGAGAGTTTTCCAAATACTTACCATCTTTTTATTTTTACCAATTATTCATCAAGAATAGTTTGTATAGCATTAAATTTCAAAGTGAATAAGTATAAGAAAGCTGGTGTTAATGCAGTTACTTCACGTGAAATAATGATTTTATAAGAAAAGTGTACTTGCAAATCCTGCTCTGTAGAAAGTTTTCTGCTTGTTAATTGGTGCTCCTATTATGATTTTTCATGAAGACAATTTATTAAGTATTAAATTCTGCACAGAATGATTACAGATCTATTTATCCTGCAGCATACAATGAACATATAATTTTTTCATAAAGGGGAGTTAACTTCAACTAGGTTCATTGGATGGGTTTTTGCCTGAAACTCAATGATTGTTCCTTTACAAAATGTTTATGTTTCTTTAACAAGTGATTACTAGACAAACATATAAAATGCAGCACTTTGATCATTTACATCTTTAACTGCTGATGCCTTTGTATGGCACCTCAGGATGAAAATATAAGTTTTTCTACGTTGATGCAAGTTCATATAATAATGCACTATTCTTTTTAATAAGGTGAGAAACTATATCTGATAGAAGAAATCCTCCTGCACATTATTGTACTGAAATATAGTTATGACATTAATAGGAACACAATAGGTTTTAGAGTATTTTTCACCAACTTTCTTTTACCTCTATACCTCTATCCTTTCTTTTACCTCTATCCTTTCTTTTACCTCTGTCCAAAAAGCTTTTAAGCAAGTGTATAATGTTATTTTAAAGAGACAATTAGGGGAGCAGGATTAAAGTGTTCTCAGCTCCTATTGAAGTTAAGGGTTTGAAGAAATCCTGTTACAACCATGATTGTATTTTGCTTCTGCAAATAATTTTAATAATCATTAACTATAGCTTTTAAAATTATTTGCAGAAGCAAAATACAATCATGGTTGTAACAGGATTTCTTCAAACCCTTAACTTCAACCCTTTTAATAATCATTAACTATAGCTTTTACCCCCTCAAAGTCGGATGCATGGACCTCAACGTGGTGGGGGGGTGAACCTGGGTTGCCACTGGCTATACTGTCTGGGGAATCACAAGTTTCCCCTGGTAGGGCCTCCCAAGGCAGGCAGGCAGATGACGTAAAATAAACCCCGGGGCCAATCATGCACCGTGAAGATGCCGGATCAGCAGCGGTATCTTGTCTGCTCAGAGCGGAAGAACACATTCGGTGGGTCAACGATCTGACGGGCTGATGGTAGGCGGAAGAATTGAATACTCAATCAACGGCTGGCATCAACATTCCCATAGTGGATATTGCTGATGAGGAAGGACAAGGGAGACCACCTCATTATTACTCCCAAGACTTCAACAATAATGGGGAAAGCCAATACGTCAAAACTGCACGATGTCTCGGTTCACGTGCCCGGCAGGGGTGGAAACAAGGCCACCCAGGTCGTCAACCAGCGAAATCCTTGGACTAGAATCGGCACTTGGAATGTCAGAACACTGCTACAACCTGGAAAATTGGAGAATGTGAAGAGAGAGATGGAGATGTATCGGGTGGATATTATGGGACTGAGCGAGGTGAGATGGGAGCATGCTGGAGACATGTGGAGTGGAAATTATAGAATAATCTACTCTGGTGATAAAAGAGGTATAAACGGCACTGCAATCGTCCTCAGCAAAGCAATGGGTGAGAGAGTGACTGGCTCGGTGAGATATAGTGATAGACTGCTAATGGTCCGATTGGGCACGGTGCCACGAAACACAACAATTATACAAGTATACATGCCAACTGGCAGTCATGGAGAAGATGAGTTGGAGAATGTATATGAGGGAATCGAAGAACTGATTGGCCTAGCGAAAAGGGAGGATAATTTGATTGTGATGGGTGACTGGAATTCAGTAGTTGGTGAGGGAAGGGATGGACCAGAAGTCGGCAGGTATGGCCTGGGCCATAGAAACGCCAGAGGAGACAGGCTAGTTGAATTTTGCAGACAACATAATCTGATTATTACCAACACCCAGTTTGAAAACCCAAAGAGAAGACGATATACGTGGAAAGCACCTGGAGATCGTGGACGATACCAAATTGATTATATCCTTGTACGAAATAGGTACAAAAACCAAGTAATGTCCAGTAAAAGCTATCCTGGTGCCGATATAGATAGCGATCATAATATGGTCATGATGAAATGCAAACTTAAGCTGAAAAAACGGAAAATGAGAAAATTCACTGTGAAAAGATGGTGCTTGGATAAGCTCAGGTCTGCAACAGAAAAAAACTAAATATTGTGAAAACACGGATTGTGAACTCTCAGAAAATACCAGGTCTGAACATGAGAATTTGACAGTGGAAGAACAGTGGGAATCTTACAGCAATTCAATAAAACAAGCAGCCGATATAACTTTAGGCCCACAACCTACACAAACCAGAAAACCCTGGATAACTCAGGAAATCATTAAATTGATGGATGAAAGAAGGAAGTACAAAAACAGAGAAGATCTAGCTGGTATGAAAGAATATAACAGACTCAGGAATTTGGTAAACAGAGAATGTAAAGAAGGTAGGGAAGAATGGTACAGGGAGAGATGTTCTACAGTTGAAGATTTTATGAGAAATGGGAGAGTTGACAAGGCATATCAAGAAATAAGACGACTTGATACCAATAAACATCAATGTAACAATGCTTTAAGAGACAAACATGGAATTCTATTGATTGACCAGGAGGACATACTAAACAGATGGAGAGAATACTTGGGAGAGTTATATGACGGAAGGAAACTAGAAGAATTCTACCCAAGCACTTCAAACAGTGCACTATTGTGACTATCCCAAAAAAGGAGAATACAGATAAATGCAGTGAACATAGAACTCTGAGTCTGATTTCCCATGCCTCCAAGATCCTGCTGAAAATTATACTCAAACGACTGGAAGGAAAGCTGAATGGACAACTGGGAGAAGATCAGTTTGGTTTTAGGAGAGGCGTTGGAACCAGAGAGGCAATATTTGCTGTTAGACAGATAGTGGAAAGAAGAAGAGATAGAAACAGAGATACTTTTGTTGCCTTCGTGGACTTAGAGAAAGCATTTGACAGTATAGACTGGACTACACTGTTCAAAATTTTAAAACTAAAGGGAGTGGACTGGCGTGATAGAAGATTGTTGTACGGTTTATATGCGGAACAGGAGGCCTTGATAAAAATAGGCGATAAGAAGGCAAGTACTAAGATTAGAAAAGGGGTACGGCAAGGATGTGTATTGTCGCCTTTACTATTCAACATTTATTTAGAGGCAGCATTTGAGGCCATCAATAACAACAAAATAACAACTGGCATCAAGATTAATGGGAGGATGATAAACTGGATTAGATATGCAGATGACGTTGCTGTATTTGCGGATAGCGTGAAGAAACTGGAGATTGTATTAGAGAGAATGGACAGTTGTTTACGACACTGGGGCCTAATTATAAACTACAAAAAGACAAAAGTCATGATGATGGGCAAGGGGCCCTACAAAGAGATGAGAGTACGGGTTCGAGGCAACAACCTCGAACAGGTGACGTCTTTTCGATATTTAGGAAGTCTAGTGACCCAGAATGGTACCTCTGAAATGGAGATAAAAAGCAGAATTGGAAACGCAAAGTGTGCATTCTACCGAAGAAAGAACATTTTGACATCATCAAATATTAGCCTGGATACCAGGAAAAGACTGTTGAAGGTGTTTGTGTGGAGTACTGCTATGTACGGATGTGAAACATGGTCAATCACGAGGAATTATGTTAGGAGATTGGAGGCGCTTGAGATGTGGGGATGGAGAAGAATGGAGAAGATTAAATGGACTGATTTGTTGACAAACGAGGAAGTCCTTTACAGAGTTGGTGAAAAGAGGACTATGATGGCAGGTATACGTAGGAGAAGAGACGGAATGATTGGCCATCAGCTTCGACATAAGGGAATACTTGCCGAGCTCATGGAGGGCCATATCCATGGAAGAAGAACAAGAGGTTGCCCCAGGACCCATTTCATACAGAACATCCTTAAAGACAGGAATCTGCAGTGCTACGTGGAGTTGAGCAGGGCTGCACAAGACCGTAAAGGCTGGAGACGTTATGTTGAGAACCAATCTATGGATTGATCTACCATGATGATGATGATATAGCTTTTAACTTATCTGCATAAGAATCCTAATTTTTCTAGACTATCAACTATGAATTAAAAAAAAAAAAATGAATCCATAGCACGGGATGTTTGGTAAAGGGAGGAATATCAGTGCCTTTATCCTAAAGGCATCAGATAAACGAATTGATTTGTTGAAAGTGAAATTTTTGCAGAATCGTTGAGTGCATCCTTTGAATAGTATGTTTACAACTTTTGGTGTCTCTCTGACTATTAGTTACAGCTACAGGATGCTCTAAATAGGCCAACTTTAATTATAACCACCTTGTATAT
>JAFIDM010000007.1:47932159-47946386 GCA_023159025.1 Thereuonema tuberculata
AAAGACGGTGTTTAATCTTTTTTTAGAGGTTAAAATCGTGTTTCGGCTGTAAGGTGGAATTAAAGGAAAATATCACTTCAGTGAAAACAATGGTCATTTTCAACGAAGCAAATCAATGATGAAAAAATATGCTGGTGTGATTTGGGCATAATCAAAAGCCTAAAACAGATAGAAATACAAATGCTCTGTGTGGTTATTGAAAGAGCTATTAATGTTTTCACTATTCAAAAATCATTTGTTTTTCCTCCAGAAAGGTAACCTAAACTTTCAAATGATTTATTAAATATGTACTGACAAAAACTGCAACTTTATTGGTTTGATAAGATTTGGCCATTGATAGTCTTTTCAGTTACACACCATACAAGATTAACAGAGATCCACTTGTTAATATTTACTGGAAAGGCAGTTGTATGCTGAGATGGCCAAGTTATGATTATTGTCATTTGTCATAAAAAAAAAAAAGGAAAATAATGAAAAATATGTTGAATCCAAAAATTTGAAAGCCTTGGTATCAACATTCAGATAGTAGGAAGTTGATAGCTTTGAACCCACTCATTTGGCAGAAAGGGTTCATTGATTCTAATGGAGAGCTATTGAATAAGAAGGTTTAACATGCATGAAATGTAACATGAAAAACATAGAAACAATGAGATGCACAGTCGTTTGCTTTCCTGCCTTGAGCTATCATCGATGGGAATCTTGGACAGCTGTTTCATCCTTATTAGGACTCGTCGGCCAGGTTTACCTTCAATGAGCAAGCTTTGATAGCTTGAAAATCTATGGATCCTTCTCCCACTTCTGTAAGCTGTCCCAGATTCCCGTCGATGATAGGTCAAGGCATGAAAGCAATGATTGTGCATCTCCTCATTTTTCCGTTTTTCATTTTCTTAGAGCTGTTGAATTTTTATCAGAAAGGTTGCCGATGTGTACTAAAGCAATGCTTCATTTCTCAAAAATAAAAGGGTTTTTGAAAGATTAGTTGATTCAGATTAAACTTAAAATAATACGAATTATTTATTTGTCTGTCTATCTAATCGTATTTCATATTCTGAATTGCTGTTGTTTATTGATATTTCTGATTTGAAGACTGGCATCAGATCAGCACAACAGGTCTTTGGATACGCCTTCAACATCTGCCCCAACGGAAGACTGGGAAGCTGAAATTGAAGAGAGACTGCAAAAAATGTATTACCAGCTGAAACTACCACTATCATCCATCCATATTATTGACACAGCGGAAAAAGTCCATTCATGTTTGAAAACTATTAGGGTGAGATTTTATTTATTCCTTATTAACAAACGGCTTACATGATTTAACGTAAGTTTGAGCTGTCATTTAAAGATTCAAAAAAAACCTTTAAAAAAAAAGTAAGATTATGTTTTAACAGTAAATTAATTTTCAATTTTAATCATACTTTTGATCATTTATTTAATGAAATGTTTATAAAAGAATTAAAATTTGATGAAGTAAATTCTTTTTGCCATTGTATTTTTATATTTTAAAACGTAAAGCCAGTGATTACTTAAGGATAATAGTATTACTTATTTTAAATTACAATCAATAAATGGAAACAAGGTTTTTTTTATGTCTTTCGCACACGTAGAATGAAATATGAGACAATAATTGGTTCTGCCATCCATGTGGAAAACTTAATAGTTAAATACTTAATAGTTTTTGGAGTTTTTTTTGGTTTGTTACAGCATTTTAACATTTCCATATATTTGTGCATTTTCTGTTTTTGTTTATTTAATATTAATTTTCTAAATAACAAAATTATTATGAAAAAATGTTAATTATACATACCATATTTCTTAATTCCTTCTCTTTTAGAATTCATAATATTATACAGTAAATCATCACCAGTAACATGAATAAATATATGAACTTAAAATACATAGCTTAGTCGGAATGGCTAAAGATTTGATAAATGATTTGTTTTTGCGTTGTCATAACACTGTGAAATTCGAAGAATTAGATTGTTAATTACTTTTATTGTTGGATTGTTTTTTAAAATTTATTTTAAATTTTGTTTAAATTTAAACAATTCCTTAATGTTGTTTCTCAAGCTCGCTTCTAAAGATTGTTATTTTAATCGTAACTTGTAATTATTTTGTGGGCTTGATAAAGAGAAGATGTGGTTTATCTTCTCGAAAATTTGCATTTGTAATAAATGTATTTTAAGTTCATACAAGTTACAAGTTCATACATTTAAGTCCATATATTCATGTTACTGGTAAGGATTTATAAAAATGTTAATGCAACTTTTGGAAAATTTGAGTGTGGTCTTTGATATTGGAAAAATAATGTGAAATAGAAACCTACCATTCTTCTTTCTATGAAAATCATTTAACTATTGTAAATACACTACAACCTCATTTATCCGGACTAACTGGGACCAAAGGCAATCTGGAAAATCAATAATCCGGGTAATATGGGTAATAAGCAAAACAAATCCTTAAATAAGCAGACTTACCATTTATTACAATAAAAAACTATGTTTTGTAACAAAATAACTCTAGTAAAGCTTTCTTAAACTTGACAAAAACATTTTATTACCATAATTTATTGTTATCATAGTTAAAACTATTATCAATGTGAACATTAAATAATTAAAAAAAATGTCTACAAATTTGATCCGGATTATCCGGAGATCTGGATCAACGAGGGCCGGATAAACAAGGTTGTAGTGTAGTTACAAAATAGCTGTTGTTTCTGTACGTTTACTTTCAAAATACAGATCATAAATTTATATTATGTTTATAATAACTTTTATATTCCTTGAGATCTTTTGTTTACCAAAAACAAATAATAACTGTACTATGAACATTTGTTATTATAATTTATAATTATTATAATGGATAATAAATTTTTGCTTTACTCAGGACAGTAAAATTATTGCATTGGATGCTGAATGGAATCCCACTTTTGGATTACAGAAAGAAAGGTAAAATAAGGTTTATTTATTCTTATTCAGACTGGTGGCAGAAAGACTGTTGGAAAAAATGAATTGATTGTTTGCATGCTGAACTTATAACTAAACAGAAGCCAGTGAAGCGCTTTAAAATGCATGAAGATCTCATTAAATTGACCCATGTCAGTGTTATCCATTATATTTATTATCGATGTAGTATAATAGCAAGTGAAAAATTTATATTTGTTTCATATTGAAAATAGGAAAAAACATAAGATTGAAGCTAAGGTGCCATTTGATAACTATGACTATAATGTTATCAGAATTCAGAATAGTATCTTTTGGATCCTCTTGTAGTGCAGGACAGTTCAGAGATTGAAACTCACACTTTTTTTTATTAATTAAATCTAATTAACTAAGAATGTGGATAGATGTTATTGCTGTTTAGTTGATTACAGTTTATTCCACATCAGGTGTTCCATCTCTTGCCATCCCTGAGAAAGATGGATTCTCGAAATATAGAGCTTTGATCTTCCAAAGAATATCAAGGAAAAAACCTTAGTCATGCTTGGTTTATTTGAAATACAGTCAAACAGAAAGGGTTTTGGTGTTAAGGGATTAAAGTTGTAAATGTTTGCAAATAAAATGATATGTTAATATATACTTATCTGTCTTGATATATATAAATCTATCAACAAATTATTCTTTGTGAAAAACTTTTACTCCATGACAATATTTCGAATGATTTTCTCAACCCTTCTTCTTCAGGTTACAGAAATAAAGGTAAAAGAGGAAAAATAAACCTTCCTCTTATTACAAATTATAAATAATTAAGAATTTGAGGGAATTCATTGTTTATTTATAATTTGTAATAAGAGGAAGGTTTAAGGCTTTTTGCCTTTGGGGGGGGTCACTGCCAGGTTGGCCGGTGACCTTCTCATAGGTTTGTGCCTTTTCTGGTTCTTTTATCGAAGGAGGCGGGTTAGGGCTGATGATCCCGTTGAAGGGTGAAACAGCTGTTCCCTAATCCTCCCCATAATTGAATCAGAAAAAGGCATTTTTCTTTTTTCTTTATTCTGTGCTGGGCTTTTTGTACATTTTCTCTCTATTTTTCCTCTTTTACCTTTATTTCTGTAGCCTGAAGAAGAATGATTGAGAAAATCATTCGAAATATCGTCATGGAGTAAATAGTTTTTCACAAAGAATTATTTGTTGATGGATTTATAACATGATATATTGCATTACCTGTCACAAAATAAAATATACAGGCAGGATAGAAGATGACTCTACAGGCAATGAAGTAAACCAGGCTACCACAAACAATTATTTATTTCTGTCGTTTTTTCCCGCCTATTTTTCTATTTTGTGCTGTTGTTTCCATTGCCTGATAGTTTCTTAATATTTGACTGTAGCTAAGCATTGAATATCCTGTTTCCAATAATTGGTATTTTAGCCAATATTCCATTCACTCATTTATGCATTCCAATTAATTTGATGATGCTATATCATTTCCTTTTTAAGTCTCTCTGCTTTCAAGTTAATTTTGTCAAATTCCTGAGTTTGTCATTAAGTTTCTATCAGTCAATCACGAATGGTCATTTTCCTATAGATTGAATGTTTGCACTTCTAGAACATTCAACGTTATTAGAAGCTACAGAAAATTTCCTTTAAACTCTCTAACTAAAGAGCTTCTTTATTTTTAAATCTTTGATTTACTTGTAAATATACAAAAACACTTTTAAATATTAGTATGACTAAAATAGCGTACAAAATCAAAACACAAAATAGGCTTTTTTATCTTTCATTACTTAAATTTTCTTTACTTGATTTCACACACACATTTTTATCGTCTTGAAATGCTTATTAAGATACTTGGGAAATATATGTTGATAATGTCACCAGCAAAATTCAAAATGTTATTTGATGTTAGCAATTTATTTTAAAATAATTATTATTTTTAGGCCTTCGGTTCTTCAGATTGCAACGGGGGAGGAGGTTTTTTTAATAGATGTTTTAACCTTAGTTGATTTACTAACAGAGAATCAATGGAATGCATTCTTCACTGATCTTCTCTGCACAAATCGCATTCTAAAGTTAGGTAAATATAGAAGCAGTTATTGTTTGTAAATTTTTTTGGAAGAATACTTGATTGTCATAACATTTACAGTTAAAACTTATTTTCTAAAAGAGGAAATAAAATAGACAGAATGGTTAAGAAAATGTCATGATGGCAGAAGGGTTAGGGGCCAGGTTGTAGAAATCTTGTTACAGTCAAGACATATATAGAAAGCACAACTATTAAAACAATTTAAAAATGAGCTTAATATGGAAAGCCTTTAAGCAAGATTATTAGTCCAATAATGAAAGTTTCAATAACTATTAAAATAAGTCAATATTGTACCAAACATCTAATAACATACGCGTCTTCAATGCAGTCTATATGTAAGTAGGAAGTAAGACATCATTTGCTGTGCCATCTTGGTAAACTTAGCAATACATTTCATTCCCTTAAAGTGTAGGGATGCAGCAAGCTGTATGGTGGACACAGAAATCAAAGATGTCAATAGGCAAATTGACAGTATGCAAAGTTTGAAGACTTGCTGGGGCCAAAATATATATGATCGAATCAAAGGTTTTAAGTCTGTTTTTCTGAAATCAAGATCATTATTTTTCATTTTAATATGAAAGTTAAAGTATTGGGCTACAGGCGAACTGCAGTTTTCCTCACTACTATTTTAATGTGCTGTTAGATTGTACTGTCCGTTGTTGGCAGAATTAGAATTTCTCAATTTTTGAAGATGCCCACAATTCTCTTACTGCAGTTGCCAGATGTACATACGCATTTAAAACAAGTTAATGATGATAGTCCTAAATCAAACTTAAAGTTCAGTACACAATGCTGATTTGAAACCTCAGACGAAAACTGTTTGGACATCATTTGACTGTTATTGAAGTCTTTTCTCTCTCAAACATCTTTTCTTCAGAAAATTCAGGAATCCCAGTCTCTAAACAATGTGACAAGTCATAGGCTCCACACAATGTAGAGATGTAAATATCAAACAGTTGACAAATTAATAGTAGAAAAGATAATAATTTTTGAAGCCGTTCCTCATTTTTGCTGATATTTTTGAATTGCCATAGCTCTGCCAACTTTCTTGATACTAAAGATTTTTATTTTATAAATACAGGGTGTATCAGTTGGACCCTGTAACTTCTTCCTGGGAGCTGTTTTGACAGCAGTTTGTACAGTTTCACAATTAACAGTATCCTAAAACAAGACGGGCACTGCAATGCTTCTCCAGCGTACAACAGTGACCATGCACCTGACATCAGTACAAGTACTTCGTCACATTGAACACGCATTAGTGACTGTGCAATAATTCACAATGGCAGGTAGGAAAATTGTTGTGTTCCGGTTGACGTTAAAGCAACTTGTGTTTGTCATTAAGTTTATTTATGAGTCGAAGGGCAACATCTCTGGATCAAGACATTTATTTGATGAGGAATATGGTTTTTCTCCAAAAAATGAAACAATGACAATAATCAAATAGAAATTTGAAGACACTGGTTCTGTTGCAACAAAACATGCTGCAAAAGGGTCCGTACCACAATCACTACCAAAGAGAACCAACACGTCATTACCGATGCACTGGTGAAAAGGAAAAATTGACTTTTAACACCCTGATACACTCTGTACACTTATGAAATAAAAAAAATACATTTTCTGTGTTGTTTCAGAAAATATATAGATTGTAAATGTTTTGATAACAGTATTTCATTCCATATTAGCTTAATTACCATTTTCTATATTTGTTAATCTTGATTATTAATCTTTGTTTATTTTCCTTCTTAATTAGGGTTTGGTATAAGCACTGATTTAAAATTGTTTAGCCGGACCATTCCATCTTTCATGGAAGTTATGAAGAATATCAAAGAAATTTTGGATATCTCAAAGCTGTTTGATCAAGTAAAATTTTCATTTTACTTTTTTTTTTTTAATTATAATCTTTTCTTTAGATTAATTTTAAAATCTAAACTATCTTATTTCACTTTATCCAATCAAAAAATAGACACGTTCTGCAGTTTGGTTATTTGTGTTCGACTAATGTTTTGGAGTTAAAGCTGATGTTCACTGAGACTGTACATCATTTACTACACTTCACTCAGAATAAAGATTGTGTTGGATGGAAAAACAATTGCAGGCAATGCTTGTCAGTTTAATGGTTGTTCATCTGAATATTAGAAAATTAGCATTAATTTTTCATTATCAGAATCTATGTTTGAATCTATCTTTATGTTTGAATCTAACTTTGTTTGGAGAGGTTCAACATTCAGCTAATAAATACACCATAATATCATGTTTACATTTTCTTTAATTTATATACAGTAGAACCTCATTATAACGGACGTCGCTTATAATGGACAGTTTAAAAAAAAATTGTAATAATAATAAACAATGCTAATTTTTATCTGACGAGTTTTACACTTCCAAGCAAGCGATTAAACATCGATTGAACAAACCCAGCAGAAAATAAATTATTTTTTTTCAAGCCAATGAATGTAAGCAATCAACAAGCAACAGGATCTTCTTGTTCTAAAGATTAATGCAGTGTATATGTACACATCTTTTTCTATTCAACCTACTATGTTGAAGGCTGTTTTTTATTTGATATATAATAAGCACTTTTTATAGCTAACTATTATACTTTCAATGATGTACACCTGCTGCATTACACCCCTGTAAGATTTATTTGTTATAAACCGGACTTTCATTAAAACGGACAACCTTCAGCCCCTATTAGTCTGTTACAATGAGGTTCTACTGTATTTCATTGTTTCTGTATGTAATGTTGTTTTCACTAATTCCAAGTTTTTTAATTCAGCTTTTTGATTTTGTTTATACTGATGGTGGATTATATAATATAATTTTAGATATTTCACCCACTACTAATAATAAATAAATTATACAAATTTTGTTTTGTAGGAAAGCAAAAGATTTGATTATATTTGAAACAACAAATTTGGTTGGTATCTAAATTCCATTTTAAATAGGATTTTTATTTGTCACTTTTTTGCAAAATCTATTTTATTCAGATCTTTTTTATTCATAAAGTGAACTGTGGAAGTTGATTTGATTAATACAGTGGTTCTCAAATTGCATGAATATGAAGGAGGGAATAATTTATTCAGTGTTTTCATCCAAAAATAAATTATTGTTGTAAATGAATTGTTGTTTAAAAGAGAAAAATTAACAGAGACAGGGATGGGCCAGTTAATTTTAAAAAGTAACTTGAGTTAGTTACTTTTTTTTTATTTTGAATTTAATCTTCCCTCGACATGTCGCAGCAAAAATCAAATTAAAAATAGGTTTTTATTTGCCATTGATTCAGGCAAGAATGACTAAAGTATGACCACAGACATCAGAGTCACATATAAAGGAGCGTAATAGACAGTGATTATCGCTGCCGCTTCAGTATATTATTGGTTAACTTGTGTCACATGTTTAATGGAACCATTTTGACTTTTCTTTGCCAGAGACTTGCATACGTCTGTTTCTGGTACATAATTTATAATTTTTTCAATTATAAATTTAGTTAAAACAATGCTGAAAATTCATTTTAATATCAGTATATAATTCTAAAAAACAAAATTTAAGCATATTTTATTCAGCAAACAAAAATAATTCAAGACTAGCTGAATTTGTATTTTAGTAATTTTTTTTTTAATAATTACTGAAAGAATCAATTCAATGCCAGTACTTAATTGTTATTAAAAAAATTCTAGCCAAAATCTACATTTCATTCCTTAATATAGTGGAGCGTTAAATGATTTAAAATGGCTTCCTTGGCAAGCATTGTAGTGCTCTCACTAAAACAGGACTGAGGAGGTTTTAGGATAGTTCCTAAGATAGTCTTACAAAGGATTTCGAGTGATTGTAGCTCCTTCACAGATGCAAAATGCGACACTTTTTAACAGCCTTTTCTCAGTAGTTTGTATGAACGTGTAAAAGAAATGGCTGAAAAAGTAATGCTATTTTTGTTATTCCATTACCAATAAAAGTAACTGAGTTACAGTTATCATTATTCAATTAAAAAAATAACTTTTGATCCTTACCACTAAAAGTAACTGTTACTAATAATGTGATACTTCCCAACCCTTTTAGAAATATATTCTATCTGAATGTTGCTTTTGTTTTTACAATAATAGTTTTTAGTTTACTTTCTCTCATATCTTTTCAACTTAATTTCAAATAATATTGCTAGTCAAAATGACTCAATTTAATGTTTGTTTTTATTTTAATTTTTTTTTTTTTTGCTTCCATAAGATTTACTTTTCCCTGGAATTATAAATACAAATACAGTGATATCTCAGATCATGAACGTCTCGTCTACGATCAAATCGGTTTACGAACAAATTTTGCTTTTACCAATTTTTGCTCATGGAGCGCACGTGATTCGCAGCGCACAAAATCCTGCGCACAGCCCTCCCCCCAGCAGCAACTCGATTCGCCTTGCTCGCATGGTTGCAGTAGAGTCCCAACAACAAATGTTGATATTTTAGTTTTTTTCTTTATTTAATTAAATTTATCCATTATTATGGCTCCCAAAAGAGCAGTGGAAATTTTAAATGATAATGTAATGACCTATTTTCGCAAAATTCTCAAGCACAGAAAAAGGCAAATTTCTCTGGATCATTATCTTATGCAGTTATCCTTCGCAGCAGTAATCTTCCTCCTCCCCCTCTCCACTTCCTCCATTCCTGTATTCCAGCAATTATAACCGCAAAGGTAAATTGTATATGTATGGTAAAATTAGTTTTATTTTGATAATTAAACTGCTTTCTTCTAAATATTACTGTTATATTTATTTCCTTTCGGTATTATTTTCACATATAAAGCCATAACATGTTAAAAAATCATTTCTAGGACAAAAAAAACGTATTATTTGGATTTACGTTAATTGCAATGGGAAAAACTGATTCGGTTCACAAACAGGGTCAAGGAACGGATTATCGTGAACCGAGATATCACTGTACTACATGAATTATCTTAATCAATTAGGGGAGGACAGTAACATTGTTAAAGGGGAATGATAGGAAAAGCTTGAAACACAAGATTAATGCATCTCATTCATGGACAGTTCATAGTCTGGATGAGAAATATACAAGGATGAGAGAGCTGAACATTAATAGAGAAATATAATTTATTTCTTATTTAATGGCTCACTTGAAGATTCACTTTAACGAAGAGAATGCTACCTCGTGATTGTCATTGCTTCTGCTAATGAAGGAGAATAAATGGAAGAATCCAACCAGATATAGAAGACTTTAGTTTTATATTCGAGATTGAACTTCTTCTATAATGTCCATGCGATTTGCATATTCAGTACAGATTCAAACTGTAAGTAGAAACTTTCTTGGATTATCAACCAGTGAAGTTGAAAAAGAAATTCCAAGCTTTTGAAGGCTATCATTCCATCATCAGGGACTAATGCATGAAAACCCAAAATCATGCAGTTTTATATTAGTGTGCATTGGAGTGGTTGGAAGATTGGTTAATTGTTTGCCAAGCCAATGCAGAGAGCTCTTGAGTTAAATCTTGCCAGTCCTGACATTTTAATTTTTTGCATACTTCACGTATCATTCATTCTAGAAGATGAGGACTGACCTCCGTGTTTTACTTAGCTCCATTGTTATTTATTACTCTCATCCTTAATTTAAAGCAATGGGCTTCAAATCTCAATTCAAGTTATCAGTGTATCTAACGACTTGGCATTTGACCGATCAGCACTTTTGAAAATATGCATTTAGATGTTATCATAGTGTCTTAATTCATTTTGGTGTGAAATTAGAATAACTATCCGGCCATTGCTTTAAATCAGTAATGGTTCCAAGTGGGAAAGGATTGTCAATGAATTGAGAAGAAAGAAATAAAGAAAAACTACAGAAATACACATTATTAGTGGAAATAAGGGCTTTAATTAAGAAGACTTTGCCAGTGCATGTAATGAAATATTAGATATTGAGATATTACCAATATCAAGCGTTTTATTTTTAAACAATCATGAACTCTTCATTGTAGTTTCTGTATATTTAGCATTTGGAATGATGAATTCAAAGAAGAATTGTAAATGAAAAGATACAGCACTGGAGCTTTCTCAAACTATTATCTATTATGGAAAGAAATAGCAGACTTGGAGCTGAAGTAAACCAATGTTGCAATCAGTGAAAAAGATTCATTATCCATACTAATAATTGCAATTTTATTTCATTTTTTTTTTTTTTAAATTTTCTCACATTGGATACAAGATTTTCTTAACAAATACACAGGCATCCAAAAGGCTAAGGATGCTCTAAAGGTTAACCTAGTTCTAATGGTTTCAAACAAAATCAGATGAAACAGCTTGTGGCAATTTGCATACCTGTAGAATTTGAATACGATCAGTAGAAACATGGTGCACTTGCAAATTTGTGAATATGCATGCAGAGGTCACGTGATGGCACTGCAGGTGAATTGTGTTTGAAGATACCATTTCGATGTAAGGAAAGAAATGACAAGCGTGAAATTTTCGGTAAGTCACAAAATTAGCTAGATGATTTCACGGGGAAAGAATTATAGGAAAGCTGGAAGAAGGTCGCAGAGTAACTGATGTTGCCAGGGAGTTCGGAATCGCCTAGTGTTTCAATACAGTGGAATGTGTTTCAGATGTATGGCAGGAGATTGCTCTTGTGCTACGACGACGTGTGAAGATAAATTTTTAGCGCTAACAGCAAAACGTAATCGCTGCACCATGGATGTCAGCTTGCGAGTCATCTACATTCTAGCACAGGAATGCAGCTATTCCGACAAACTGTGGCTGATGTCTGCGACATGTCAAGCTATATGCCCAAAAGCATGTAGTCTGTATCCATCTATCCAGAGCGCATCATAGCCCTGGATACGCAATGGTGTCATCTATGTCAAAATTGGACATGTCATCAATGGGCTACTGTATTCTTCACAGATGAGACATTTTGGTTTTTCCTCAGATTCTAGACGTCAGTTGATATGGTGTGAAAGTGGTATTGCATATCATTGTGACAATGTGCATGAAAGGGACAGTTATTGCGGCGGTGGAGTCATGGTGTGGAAAGGCATCATGATTGCTGGACACATTGAGTTCCAGGTGCTGGAAAATGGCGTTGTAATGTATATCTGTAAATTCTAATAGAAAATAGAAATATTGTTAATTTTCTAGGGTTTTTTTTTTCCCCATCATCTCTTCTTGATGATTATGCTATGCAGATATCTCCTCTTCCAAGAATTAGATAAGCTCTAAGATTTTATCATCATTACCATTCATTCATCCAAAGAAAGGTTACTTTTGAATGATTTACAAGAAAACATATTAACTGAAAAGAGGACAGCCAAATATATGTCAAGAAAGAAAAAAATAGAATTAATAAAAAGCTGATTGCATAAAATAAGAAATTAAGTAAGGAACGAAATGAATACTTATAAGAACGTTATTTCATAACTGATGATAATTTTTTTTTTTAATTTAAATTATTTGCATTTAAAACTAGATGAAGTGATATCTTTAATATTTCTGTTATTATTCTTACAAGGGAACACCGCGAAGTGTTACTCTGAATTTGATATTGGTTTATGGGTCACTTTACAGAATTTTCAACGCTGAGTCCGAATTTGATATTCATTTTCATCTCCAGTTAATAGTTTTCGAGATATCCACATGGGGGCGTAAATTTATTATAACTTTAATTTGTTATAACTTTTTAACAAATTGAGATAGAATAAAATTCCAACGCATTTATGTTACTTGCATACATGACTACCATGTGTGTCAATATCAATTGAATCCGTCAACTAATTTCAAAAAGGTGGACCCAAAAACCTAAATTTATGGCACTTTCAATGGAAAATAGGCTCATCCAACCCTAACTCAAAAACCGATTGATAGGTGGCAGCACAAGACAGGCAAGACAGGGCAGTTACAGCAATTTGATAATAGATGGCGCCTATGTGTGCAGCCAAATAAAACCAATAAACTTATTTAAATCTCCTTAACCAAAAATACGAATTAAAATTAAAACATACAGGAGATTTAAATAAGTTTATTGGTTTTATTTGGCTGCGCACATAGGCGCCATCTATTATCAAATTGCTGTAACTGCCCTGTCTTGCCTGTCTTGTGCTGCCACCTATCAATTGGTTTTTGAGTTAGGGTTGGTTGAACCTATTTTCCATTGAAAGTGCCATAAATTTAGGTTTTTGGGTCCACCATTTTGAAATTAATTGACGGATTCAGTTCATATTGACACACATAGTAGTCATGTATGCAAGTAACATAAATGCATTGGAATTTTTATTCTATCTCAATTTGTTAAAAAGTTATAACAAATTTACACCCCCATGCGGATATCTCGAAAACTATTAACCTGAGATGAAAATGAATATCAAATTCGGACTCAGCGTTGAAAATTCTATAAAGTGACCCATAAACCAGTATCAAATTCAGAGTAACACTTCGCGGTGTTCCCTTGTTAGTACAATAACTTGTAATTGGAGTTATACCCTTGACTTACGGTAGGGCAGCTACTAGAACTTGTTCTTATGTTGAAGCAATGTATTGTTTTCACCTATCAATGTATGCAGTGCACTGTGATTGTCATACGCATACATAACTCACTGAGTCATCAAATGCAAACTGCAGAAGTAACACAAGATGCCAGTATATGTAACAGCCTTTCAGCTTTTGCTTTAAATTCTGTATTCTATACAGAATATTTAGTTTCTAATTTAAAAACAAGAAAACACTTAAAAGTTATTAACACTTTATATCAATTTAGATACAAAGATATGAGAAGTCAACCATCTTTGAAAACAATCTGAGTACATTAGTAGTAGTACTGCGCTGCTCAAGCGATGGCATACACAATGTTATAACACAGAAGGAAACACTGTGACTTCAGGGTATGGTTCCAGTGCAAAGTGAATGTAAAGCTGGGTATGACTATATATATATTTCAGTTGTCATCCATTTTTAATTGGTTTTTTTTTTCTCTTTAGCTTTATGAAAAATATCCATCCGTTTTATTCCCTGAGACCACACAGAAGCCATCTGGTTTTGGATTGGCTGATTTGATTGAATTTTGTTTTGGACTTCCTCTTGATAAAACAGAGCAGTTTGGAAATTGGGAAAGACGGCCTCTAAAACAGTCACAAATTATTTATGCAGGTTAGTAAGTTTCTAATAATTACAGGTAATGTGATGTGTCACTCTGTCACAAACTTTTATGGCGGAGTGCACCAAACT
>JAFIDM010000007.1:47947729-47969328 GCA_023159025.1 Thereuonema tuberculata
TGTATTTGCAAGGTCACCATAGTTGATAGATTATACCAAGAAGTTCCAAATAATTGATACAATAAGATTCAAAAAAAAAAAAAAAAAAATCAAAATACTGATTAACAATCATCAGTATAGACATGATAGGAAGGTTGATTGCCATGTAGTGATGGCAGAATCTGTCAAATACAGCAACTCCAGTCAGGGTGAACATGAAGGCACCAATGAAGCTAGGCTTTCTAAGACTCTTTAAGCTGAAGAAAGATTCAAAGGGTGTTGTGAAGAGCTGTGATAATGTCTGTGGGCATTACCTAGGACACAGTGACAGCTGGACAGACTGAATCTGGATCCCAGTGGCACAGAATGTTCATCATTTTTGTAAAGACACAGCAATATTTGAAGATAAGAATCCTGAAAATCAACAGAAACTGACTAATCAAGCACCTTGAGGGTAAGGTACAGAATTCGGCAATAAGATGGGTCAGAATATATTGATTGAGAACTTACAAATCAAGAGCAAAGGATGCCTGCCTGTCTTTTAAGTAGGGTTTGCTTGGAGCTGCTTGAGACATTCGGATAAATACAGCTGCAATCTACCTCCAGGCCACAAAAACGTAGGGATTGCAACAACCTAAGATTAGGATTCTTATTTGATTAGGATTTGAGTAAGATTCTTATGTGCGGGATTTGGTTTAATTTGCATATTATTAGAAGTAGTACAAAAGAGCACTTTAATAATTTAATATCACAGCATCTTTCATCTTTTTTTTCTGAGGTGAACTTTTATCATCTTTCATTTAATGAAAAATTTCAGCAAAGGATTCTTTTTATTCTTCCCCTGCCTCCAAATATTCAAATCCATTCAACTCCAGATGCAATAGAAATTGTGTTATTTTTTTTTTCCTTTCAAATATAAAACAGACAACTTTAATTGGAAACATTATTTGAAATTTAGTTTTAAACATTAAAAACAAATACTATACAAACAAGAAATATTTTTAAAATAATTCATTATCAGTTCTTTTTTAATTATGTATATATTCTGATTTTATGATTCAATTTTCAGATTTGTTATTTTGTTATAACCTTTTTTTTTGGGGGGGGGGGGGCATCTGTGGTAAATGGTTAGTTATCCTTAGATAAAATAATAATAAATAACTACAATGCAAAAAATTTAATTTTTCTTTTCTTTTCTTTTTTAGAGTAATCGATGGTTTAGATGCCCTTGATGAATTAGAAAAACTACAAGTAAATCCCAAGACATATCAACCATTGACAGATACAAGGATAAACAATATTACAATTCATGCAAATCCATTAGCAGGTTGATAAAATTTTATTATTACTGTATGATGTACATAATATATTCATAAAAAAAATTAAAAAGTGAGGTTAAATTGTAATGCTTTTATAAAAACTTTAAATAAAAGACAAACATGATTTGATTTGATAAAAATAAGCCACTATCAAAATAGAAGTAAAAAAGAAAAAAATACTAAAGTTTCCACTTAAGTAAAATCTCAAAATATAAAATTCATTTCATATTTCTGAGACATCATCAGTGTCTTTTAGCAGTTTTCCAAGGCAACTCAATGTGCGAGAGTAGTGTGATCCTATCCAATATATTTTTCCACAGTTAGAACACACAAAAAATAAGTTCACTCTAGCAATTAGTTTTTCAGATAAGATATCCATTTTTACGGGTTGTCCTGAATCGGTTGTAAAATCCTCTGCATTTATTGATCCACCATCAAAATGTTTCACTGAACGACAACTTGTAGTTCCTACTAAATTTTCAGAATTTTTTGCTTTGTAACGCTGCCATATTTCTTGCATATCACTTGATGGAACGTGAATGTACCTGTTGCAATTGCAAACCTGAAAAAAGAAGTGAGGGAGAAATATAAATTTAAAAGAACCTTGGCTGTTAATATCAGTAATTGAGATGAATAAAGGCATGTTTTGCTTGAAATTTAACTGTGGATTCAGATTTTGGTGGGAGTATCACTCCTGGTAGAACCACTCAAGCCAGACAGGTCAAAGGGCAGGAGGGGTTCGTCTTGTATCCCTCTCCAGGGGTAAATCCTGTGTAAAAATCGGATTCCCATTGTTGGGATAATCCTTCAAATAGGACTGATTTAGTGATTTAGACAGGATATTATGGGCCTCGGTAACTCTAGTAGGAATTACTGGAGATGACAATGCAATGATAAAGAAATGCAAATTGGAACTTGGAATGTTAAGTCTTTAAATGGTAAAAAAGTGGAAGAAATGAAAATATTTAAGATTGAAAATGTTGGGACCCAGTGAAGTTAAAGAAAAAGTGAAAATAAATAAAACGCACTTACTTACAAAAATGTTGAGAGAATTATAAACATCGTAATAATCTGACAGTTTCAGAATACTATGCGTATTCCTTCATAAGGGATGGTACAAACATTTAAGACAACACAAGGTGGGAAGACATGGTGAAAGCCACTTTCACCATGTCTTCCCACCTCGTGTCACCTTAAATGTTTTAATGTGTTATATGTTTGTGCCGTCCCTTATGAAGGAATATGCGTAGTATTCCGAAACTGTCGGATTATTACCTTATTTATAATTCTCTCCTCAACATTTTTGTAAGTAAGTGTTTTTTATTTATTTTCACTTTTTCTTTATTTCAATATATGCACATTAAGCCTCTTTGTTGCCAGTGAGGTTAAGAAAGCAAGCGGTGAAAAGATTCTAAGAGAGAAGGATATGCACTACGGTTTTTGGAGGGCAGAAGAAGGAAAGGGTTTGACAGAAATGTGACATGCTGGAATTCAGTTCGTTCTCAGATAATCTCAAATAAAAGATTTACTTGATTCAGTTGAACTTAAAAAGGAAAATGCCAGGGTGGAAGATAAAGAATAAGTTCTACATGGAACTTTAGCAAGAAGTTGATATGGCAGAGGGGAAGAAGGTAATAGTGCTAGTGATATGAATGCCTTTGTGGTAATTTTGTCCTACCTTACCATAGTGCTCTAAGGAGATTTGGAGGGATAAAATTCTCAATAATAATGGACGAAGTCTGCTGGGTTCCTGCAGAGACAAAAGACTTTTAATATAAAAACATTCACCAAATAACTTTTGTGGGGTGAAGGAAGGAATATTCAGAGAGTGATTGATTATATCGTATTTCCAAAAGAGCCGAGAAGAAGGTTCAGGGGATATGAAAGGGATTAGAAGAGCTGAGTTAGTTATAAATCGTAGACTATTGGTGGCTGGAACAACATTAGTGAGAAAAAGAGCTCAAAGAATAAAAGCCTATGAAAGAATTAAAATTGAAGAATTTGAAAGTACCTGAAAAGAAGAAACAGTATGAAGAACAGCTCAGAGAGAGGTTAAAGGCAAAACCATTGGATGGGATTGAAGGAATAGAGGAAAAGTTGAATTTTCTGGAGAAAGTTCTTTTTAAAACCTGTGTGTGTGCATGAAGAGGAATGAAGAAATGAAAGAAGCAGTATTTGATAAGAAGAAAGCATGGAAACAGATGAAACTATCATCGATTTCTAGGAATAGAGAAGTATTTTTTGCTAAGAGGAATGCAGCCAAGAGAGGTCCATGAAACGAAGTGGAAGAGAATTTTCACTGATAGGAAGAGATTTTGGAATATGGTTAGGGGTCTTACAGAAATCATAGTAAAAGGGTGAGAAGCATTAGAAACATGGAAAACAAATTTAGCAACAAAGTTCTTGAGGTTTGGCAAACTCATTATGAGGAAAACTCAAAAATACAGAGGGGCAATTGCCAAGGAATTAGCAAAAGGCACATGAAACTGGTAGAAAAATGGTGGATTTGAACAGAATCATGCCTGAATTGATTAGAGGGTCGACGATTTTGTTCCAGGGTGTTTGGGAAGAGGAGGAAAATACTATTTATACCACTGCAAGAAAGATGACTCTTTACTGTTTGAAAATTACAGAGCGATATGCATATCCTTTATTGTATTCCAAATCCTTACAGTTAAGAGGGACTATGAGCTGCTTAGTTTTTGTCTTCACGACGAAAAGCCAGCAGTTCTTAGGCACTCAAAAACAAACTCTGGGATAGACTTATTTAATAATGCTAATTTTAAAGCTCGCCTCACATGGGATATAGTGAATTTGGCATTCTTGGATTTGAAAGCGGTGTTTGATTCTGTACCACGTTAACAAGTTTTGGAATCGTTTGGTAAAGAAAGAAGTTAATGTGATTTAAGTCTACATATTAGAAGGTTGAAGGAGTAGTAAGGATGGGCGGTAACCTTTCCGGCACTTTCCTTAGAGAGAGGGGTATTAAGCAGGGTAATAATTTAAGCCTGTTGTTGTTTATAGTCCATGATTGCAGTTATAATGATCGGCAAACAGAATTGGAAGATCAGATCTGTTTATTGCCAAGTTCTAATCTAAATAGATGACAGTGAAACAACAACTGCTGTGGTTTGGGCATGTAGTAAGGATGAATGAGAATCATAGATGCATCATGAAGGTTAGACCAGAAGGAAAAAGATCACAAGGCAGACTGAGAACAACTTATGAAGAAGGAAGGGAATGAGTTGAATGGAAATAAGAAACTGCAAAAGAGAGGAAAAAATGAAGAGTTTTCCAGGGTCCCCTGATACTGTAATGGTACATTGGGTAGCAAGAGGAGGAGGAGAAATATTCCAAGTATATTGTTTTAAAATAAAGGGACAGGGGTTAAGGTGCAATTCTTAGTCAGATTTAATGTTTAGCATCTCATTATTTGAGCAGATACATAATTTTAATTCTTTCGTAAACCTGCTGTCTCAGAGAATGATTAATACTTTGAAATAGTTGAAGGAGTAACAACCAGGACTTTTGTATAAATTGTATTATAATGTTGATTAGTGTAGAATATCGAAATATTTCAGTCTTGAGCAACCAGCCACCAAATTTTAGAATGATGCTTTCTACTCATTGGCTGTGAAAATCCATTGGAGACACTCGGGTCACTCAGAAATGTTGACCCTGGAAAATGTCAACAGGGATGACATAATTCAAGACATCTTTTATTCATAAATATGATTAAATCAAATAAACATTTCTGCTCCTATAAGATCTCATTTGAAAGGTAATGAACTATAAATTTTTTCTGTATTTTTTTTTTAAATTGAAATTATTTACAATTCTCCTAATTTTGTCCTAGTTTCTCTTGTACAGTAATACCTCGAGATACGAGCATAATCCGTTCCAGGACCAAGCTCATAACTCGAGGTGGTCGTATCTCAAATCATTTTTACCCATAAGAAATAACAGAAAAAAAATTAATCCGTTCCAGCCCTCTAAAAAACTCTCTTATTAGTGTTAATAATAATGGAAAAAACATGTTTTTAATTGCTATAGAGACATATACCCACACAAAAAAAAAAATTATAGTATATAAGGATTCCTGTGATATAAAATAAAATGTGGTTTTTAATTATGAGTTCTTACTGATAGATGATGCAGCAGCGGCTAATGGCAGCATTTGCGGAGGAGGAGGGAGGAAGGGTGGGAAGAGAGTTGGCCCATACGTGGACAGTTGATTCCATACCGTACCTAACAAGTACACTATGTAATTTACATAAACTTAGAATTAATTTTGCTTATATGTTTTTTTTTACTTTTCTATTTTTTATTTTTGTTTTTGCTTTTTTCGATTTGTATTCTTTACTTAACTTTTTTCTCCTGACTACCCTCACTTTCACTTGGCGCTGGCCTTTTAACGAAATACATATCGAGGGAGATTTGTTTCTGTCTCCCTTTCAAAATGTTAGTGAAATGAGTAAGGCACGTGTCGTCAAAAAGCGCCGAAGCAGGACCAGTAGCGTCTGTAAGCGTGCTCATATCTCAAATCTCTACTCATATCTCAAAGCAAAAATTTGCTCGAAGGCTTGCTCGTATCTCGGGACGCTCGTATCTCAAGGTATTACTGTATATTTGTTTTACATTGATCCTTTTTAATGATGAATTTTACAAACATATTAGAATAAAAAAAGAATCCTTTTAGAATGTACAGTTATCCACCATTCTATAGCAATAAAGGGCTTTAGGCAAGATAGTGCCAAGGAACATTTGTGACATTTTGCAAAAATGGAAAAATCTTAAGAAAATAAACCCTTGTTTATCAGATATCTTTGACAATCATAATAAAGACAAGATTTTTTTTTTATTAGTTTTAGAATAAAATAACATTTTATCTTAATTCCTTTTTATTTTTTTCATTGTCATATTTCCTAATTCTTGATAGTCACCGATAAGGCTAGCTGCAGCCCTTCATGTTAATAATAATAAGAAAAAAGGCTATAATCCAATATTCTGTGTAAATTCTGTGTAATTGTATTGAAAAATACAAAAGTATTTTACTTAAGCACTTTTACTTGTTTAAAATAAACAACTTTTGTACAAACCATTTTTTAATTGAGCTTGTAGTTTCACCAGAAAAGGAAACATTGATAAAAGCCATTCATACTATTTCATAAGCATCGGAATTTTTATTACAAAAACCAACAAAATGAACATAATCCCATTAGATTGTTTTAATAAATGCTCGAAGTGATGCTCTTCTACCTCAGTGCACTTTTCAATTATCTGAAGAAAGGATTGGTGTACACGTAAAATGATGTCGCTCTCCATATTCGCACAAGCATTTCGAATGTGCTCCTTCATGTTTTCTGGAGTTGTTGGTATATTGATATAAATGCGTTCTTTGATGTAACCCTATAAGAAAAAAAATCAGGAGATCAGCTGGCCAATGTACTGGACCTCTGCGTCCTATCCAACGACCATTATTCTTTGTGTTTAAAACATCTCTGGCAGAACGTCAAGCAAGGCAAGTCATCGTGCTGGAACTACATGGTCTGCCTTTCTTGTAATATTATATCTTCCAACAGTAATGGCAACTCCTCTGTTAAAAAGTTTGTGTACATTCTTCCTGTTAATGAGCCATTGATAAAAAAAGGTCTAACTACTTTATCTTCCAAAATTCCACACCAAACATTAACAGACCAGTGTCTCTGATGCTCCACTCCTCTTAACCAATTCCCAATAATGCATGTTATGCCGACTTGCATCACCATGATTTGTGAAAGTACATTCATCAGAAAATAATTCGGACAGAAAAAAGTGCCAAATTCTGTCTTGTGCCTATCTATAAAATGTTATTCTATTCACAAAATCATCACCATATAGTTTTTGATATAATGACCCATGGTATGGATAAAGTTTGTACTGTTTCAAAATTCTAAGAACACTGCTTTTAGAAATTCCTGAATTCATAGTTAATGCTCGAGAATTTATATGGGGATTGTAATTCAATACAGCTAACATTGCTCTTTCATGATTTTCATTGGTGGCTATTCTTTGTGGTTTTTTTTTGGTCAGACACTTTATAACATGATAGAAGATTTATCAGGAAACCTTTCGGCTTACAAACAAATTGCCTGTTGCACATTTCTCTGAAATTCCCCATAAATAAAAAACATTTCAACTTTTTCCTACAGATGTAGGCTCCACTTCAAAATAACCTGAAATACGATAAAATAATTTTTGTTACAACTTAAGCATTAAATTTTGTAATGTCATAAATGCTGTTCGTGCAACGGCACTTCCGCTTAACCCTTCTTCCCTCCTTTCTTTCCTTCTGAATTTCACTTCTTGCACATTTTTCTACATTATTTCTGCCATCCTATGAAATCACAGTGTTGCCAGGGTTTTTCCTTATTCCCCGCCAACCCGATGCCTTTCTGCTAATTAGGCAATGTTTTTCTCAAATTCAGGAACATGACCCGTTACAGCTTTTATGGATGGCACACAAAGGCAACCAGGCCATGAAACCTGTTGTTTCCGACATTAAAAGCCCGATTCCCCTCTCCCTCTGCTTTTAAATTGCATCAGAATCCTGCTCTCAATAGGGGGAAAACAAAAGGAATGGCCATCCTTGAGACTGCGAAAGTGATGCCACTCCTCCTTGACCAGAGGTGACAGCGGGACCAACACCTTGCTTCTTGGGAGGGAAAGAGCAAAACCACAGACAGAAGGTCACTGAAAGCAAAAGCGAGTAGATCTGCTACCCTGTGCGATCTCCCTCGCCCTTTTTGAGCCATCTCGCCCTTCTGATCGCAGAGTCTCGGATCAGAGGTCGAAATAATCGGCCTGAGCACTGGGATACTTGGTGCCACCCTACATTTCCGCTGTGCTTAGATCCTGCGACGAGAAATCAAGCGGATCATCCCGAGCACCCGCTCGTCTTTGTACCTCTCGTTCTCCAGAGCTGGCAAGCGCCCACAAGGTCAATGATGGCAGAGAAGATCCCTCTGCCGGACACCGCAGATGATCTCTCGCCCCCTCAGCCCTACCTTTGCGTTACTGTAAGCCATCCCGTTTCTCTTTATTTGTACTCCCTCTTTTCCCCATCCCCTTTGCTTTCAATAAAGCCCTGCTATCACACCACGAAGTCTGTCTGGCTACTCTCTTTGAGAAGGCGTGGGACACGGATGTTTCCTCCCAGAAAAGCTAGATTTCCATGGCATCCTATTCCCGACCTTCCCATTTCCCGTGCATCTAAAACAACACATAACAGTAATAATAATTGAATTGTCTATGAGATAGTATGAATTGCCATCGGAAATCAAGTGGAGCCTCTAAAGCTAGAAGAAACAATAAAAAGCTCAATGACTTGTTTTAGTGCATTAAAAAACAAGAACAGTGAAGGATGTCACTTCTGCACATTAGGTCTCACCATTGTTATTTCGTCTGACTTGCTTTTATCAATGTTTCCTTTTCAAATATCTGTGAAACTGCAAGCTCAACGGGAAAATGGTTTCTACAAAAGTTGTTTATTTTTTTACGAGGAATATCAATATAAACAATATAGGTTTTCCTTTAACAAAAATTGAATGGCCTTCAAATTACCTTTGAAACGTCTTCCAAAGCAAACATACATAAGGAAATTCGCTTTCACCCTTAACGTCAATTACTTTTATTTGAAACATTTCTTTCTAAAATGCTTTTTAAGTGAGATATTCTGCATTCTCAAGTTAAATGGTCCACCCAGTGTGTGTGTGTGTGTATATATCACACACACACACACACACACACACAGATGTCTGTCATAAAATTTGATGCTGATAAGTGTAAAATGAAATATGTTTTCACTAATATCCTAAATATTTAGAAGTAATGGAAGAATAATCATCTGATAAGAAGAAGTTAAACAATGAAGGAATGGCACAGATTGCTCTGAGGAAAACATGCGTATTAGTGGATTATAATGAATTAATAAAGGGTCTTATTGTACTCCAGAATCTCAAACTGGAGTAATTTGAAACCACACACTGTGTAATATACTAATAATTAAAACTAAAGATATACTTACTGACAAAGGAGCAGAAGAAGAAAACAGTAAAGAAAACTATTTTAAGACATTGTTGAATATAAATAAAAACATTGAATTTAAATCCTGTATTGCAGAAAGGAAGTACAAGAATAATAAAAAAGATTAAGGGAAATTTAGGAAGAAGGTAGGAAAGTTTGAAAAGAGCGTACTTAATTTTCCAAGTTAAACTTAATTTTAACTAATTCAAAATAAAGGTTAATATGGTAATACATATCAATAACAAGTTTTTGAAAATAGTCTACTCGTTAGGCTGAAACGTCTTGTTTTTTTAAGCTTTTTAATTATTTTATCCTTGACGAAAAATTACAGGCCTGTAATTTGGATTTAATCTACATAACTTCGGATACCTTCAGCATATCAATAACAAGTTATAATTTTATTTAAAATATAATATCAAGAATAAAAGTTTACATTTGGCTGAGGTACCAGGCTTTGATCCTTCCTCTTATATCTACATTTGTTTAAGCTCTCTATCAGATTGCATTTAGAGGAAAACTAATGAAAAAACACTCCTCCTTAATAATTACCTGTAAGTGAGATCAAATGTTTACTAAGTAATATCCTAGAACAGTTGTTTCACACTAATCGCTTAGTCAACATCAAGATCTCTGCAAAGGTAGGAAGATCAGTGATTGGAATAAATACAATATCTAAACTAAAAAAAAAGGTAAACGAAATCTGGTATATTTTTATCCTGTTTTTCATTGTGAAATTCTTTAGTTAAGGAAGATTACAGCAATCGTAGGAGACCATGTTTATTCCCATGACTGTTCTTAGTAATTTTGTAGTGGGATCTACTGGTAACTACTACTATTTAATGGTTTGCCAAAGAAACAGCTGCCCTAGAATGTTACTTAATAAATACTGTTAACTGAAATGAAATATTTACTAATAAGTGAATGGGCTTCTTTTTAATGCACTCCACAATCACCAGCTTTAGGTGAATTTTTTAATATGAATGTTCCACCATGTTTTTTTGTTACGATTTTTCTTTTTATGCTTCTGATACCGTGAAGCCTTATATCCCCGGTTTGTCTGTCTGTCTGTGGACAAGTATCAACTCAGCAACCACGAGGGCTAGAGACTTGATTAGTGTGTCGTTGAAAAGGTCTTGCCATAGTTCAGAGCCGTAGAGTTTGTGTCTCTAGTTGGTCGGGCTCCAATTAGCGATTAGTAAACCAATCACAATGCTTCGAAGCGGCTTCTGATACGTGAATGAAGAAAACTATTCAAAAGTTATTGAATTCAGTCTATTAACAAGGTTTGAGCTAAGAATGACGATTATTCCATATAAATAGTGAGTACAGATTGAGTTACTCTTACATTAGAATAGACTGCGTCGACACACATTCCTTACCTGGTGGTGCTTCTTGAAGGTGAGACAAGCTTGAGATTAAATTCTTATAGAAGTGGTTCTAATTTAGTCGAAGATGTTAAAATGTCATCGTTACAATATATTTTAATTTGCATGCAACCGAATTTTCACTTCGCTTATTTATCAGTAGGTGTTTTGTATTAACTTTTGAATAATTTTCTTCATTCACATATCAGAAGCCATTGCGAAGCATTGTGATTGGTTTACTAATCGCTATTGCTACCTTGTTATTTTTCTAGTCAGTGAATAAGTAATGTATGTACATAAAAACTATTAAAACAAATGTACAAATATAGCATTGCAGGTCAAATGATATAGGGCTATACATTAACTGATCAACCTAACCAAAGGAATAAATTTTCTTTGTAGTGCTGATCTATTTCTGATTTTAGAAAAAGCCACAGTTAAATATAAGATATAAAACAAAGATATGCTGGTTGCTGGCCCCTGACCTATTCCGACAGTATAATGATCAACCGTTTACAGATCTGCATCAAACAAGGGGCTTTACAGTAATAAGATTTTTTTTTTTCAGCAAACTATCAAGATTAAGCATTTGCACCACAATATAAACTTTAATACTTTCAAAGTCTAATAGTTTTAAGTGAATTACTTTCTTTGTTAAAAAATCTGAAATTTAAAATACAGCCTTACCAGACATCGACTAAAGATATCATTGGATGATATCTGGACATTATAGAAGGTTAGCACTTGTTCTGCTTGCTCTAAGGCATTGCCTGGGCCCACATTGAAACATTTGCCTTCGGGAACAAACTGCCGTAACTGGAAGGATAAAGGGAAAAAAGCATAAGAATACTGTCAATATCTAACTTACAGATGGGAATCCTTGTCTCATCCTGACGAATCTCGATTCCAAACCAAACAATTTAGATTTTAGTGTTAATTGTCCTTTTAAATATTCACTCTTATTCTTAAATTAGCAAAGTTATTCCAGTCTATGATGATAAACTGAAAGTAATATTTTTTGGTCAGATAAATTCCCCTAATCTTTAACTTTTTACACATGCACAAAGGAAATACCTGCTCTCAGCTTACTCTTATCAGTTCGCCAAATGTAGCATCATGCTAATGCTTTCTTTTTAAATCTGACCCAAGTGTTTTAATTGTTATCCAAGAACGTTTAACGTGCTATTTAAAACTAATAAAATTAATCCACTAATAATAGCACTGATTTTTAAGCAAATCATTTATTGAATTAGTAAGACAATCTAGTAATACTATCAGTCGTAGACTAAAACAACAAAATCAATCCATGCACAAAAAACATCTACACAAACAAGGCACCATATATGGAATAAGATGCAAACAAGATGGAAGCAACACTTATACAGATAATAGTTGCCTATATATTGGTCAGACAAAACGTTGCCTTGAAACACGATTAAGGGAGCATATTTATGCTATAAATAAGGGCAATAAAGCCTATCATACTGCATGACATTGTCAGTTTAATAACCATGAATTGGACATTGATAATCCAGTTGTTTTTGGTGTTAAAGAAGACAAATATCTACGCATGTTTTATGAGTCTGGCATGATAACTTTGCTTCATAGCTATAATCAGGATCTTTCTACAACTAATATGGAATATGGTTTATAATTGTTCACTTTGAATTTATGGTTATATGTTAATGATGTTTAAAGTTTTTTGATCATGAAATTTGCATTTCTAGATACTACGATGCTCTTTTGTTAGCAGACAGATATTTCCGCTAACATAGTTAATATATTAAACACTAGAGGGAGATTTACATCTTTAGTTTTTCGTTCCATTGTCTTTTCCACTAACAAATCCTACTAGGAGGATGTTTTAATAAGTAGAATGCTTGAAAATGAATCTTAATGTTGAAGATTCGAAACATTGCAGAGATCTTTTCTTTAATCATGAAGTGCTATTATTAGTGGATTAGTTTTAATTGTTGTTGAGAAATATGTGATAAATTATAAAGTTTAATTCAGTTATGGTAGTGATCACTTATGATTAAATTATTGATCACTACCATTTGAGTTTGGGGAGGGTGGTTGTGCATTCCGCTTTTCTTTTCCATAACGAAGATTTAGATCACTCTACATGCTATGATTTACAGTCCAATCCAGTAGAAAACTTCAGTCCTGGGCTGTTGATGAAGCTACATTTACGATAATCAAAGCAATGGTAAAAAAAGGTGATGTAATTGCCTGTGAAACCAATGTCCAACTACCACTGTCTTTTTATTTCCTTATTTTTTTTTCTTTCTCCATTGAATATTGATAATTTGGTATTCAGTCGTTCTTTTTAAACACTTCCATTTATAATGAAATGCTTTGAAAAATCTAGAAAGACTAACCATGGAGAAAATAGTTTGTGGTTTTCTTAAGTTCCCATTGAAATGAAGAATAAACCAACTTTATAGATCAAAATTTGAACTGCAGAACTTCTTGGTATCTCAATATCATCTGCAACAATAACTTTGATCATTTGATTTCTCCCATAACAAAAATGAGTTGTGGTTACAAATATATTCTATGTCGGCCATGCCAATTATAGTTAAACTTCAGAGTGGTGACGTGGACATCCTTTTTTTTATTAGTCTTTCAATAGAAAAGACTATTTCTCAGGGAATGAATATCCATTAAGCAAGGCATTAGAAACATTCTTCTTTAGGTATCAAAAGTTTTTACTGGTCGCCACGATTAATTTCTGTAGATATCAACAGAACAACAATTAGTTTGAATTACTATTCCTTAAACAGTAACATTAGTTCACTAGAAATTTGCCAATCATGAAGATTCAAGCAAATTCTTTGTAGGTTACATGTTTCCACTGTTGCTGCTGAAACTAAGTCACTCCTTCCAATATCCAGGAATCTTTTTTTTATCAACGAATTAATATAATATCCATGTTTAATATGTAAACTTCATGTAGAGCTTTAATAAGTATAGGGTGTCTACAGAACCAGGAAAACCGGGAATTGTCAGGGAATTTTGTTATTCTGGAAAAAATCAGAAAATTTTTCAATTATTACATAAAATCAGGGAAATTTATGATATTTTTCCAAGCGCCAGCGCCTATCTTATGGGAGCATTCACGGTCACGCTTCACGTCAATCTCCTCTTTCCCTCCGGAAATAAAATAAAATAAAGTAAAATACTTTTTTTAAGTATTTCATAAGTACTGTTTTTATAGTAATAAACCAATCAAACGTAGTATGTTGCAATAAATATTGCAATGAAATATTGAATGAATATTCATTGTGTGTGTAATATAGTATATTCAGCATATTTTGTAAAAGCTCATTAAAATATACTTTTATATCATTCATGAAATGTCAATATGTACAATTTGAATTTATTTCAGAATGCTTGTATTACTTTCTCAGTAGAATAGAATTTTTTGCTTATTCTTTTAGTATACATATAAGAAAATAGTAACTATTTACCAAGTAGTTAAAATCATGGAATTTTTCTCTTATGATCAGGGAATTTTAAAAGAAATTGTTCGTGAAATCAGGGAATTTTTTTATTCAGATTTTGTAGACACCCTGAAATAGTCATACATTATTTAAAAAGCTGTCATTTTCATTTTTTAATAAATAGTGATTGTAAAGTTATAGAAAAAAAAACAAACAAACCAGGATTCAATTACAATTTTTTCAACATTAATTTTACCTCAATGAATTTGTCTTTGAAAATTATAATTACAATTACTTTTTTTTTTTTGATTAAAGTGACTGCAGTGAGCATAATTTCAATCTACCATACAAAGCAACATAATTTACTGCTCTGTGCATATTTCTTTTTTACTTGTGAAAGTTTGAGTGCTTTAACAAAAAATTAATGAAAGCTGGAAAAAAAAAAAAAAAACAGCTTCAGTTTCTCTAAGATAAAAAAAAAAAAATGCCTTTTGTTTTTTTTTATATATTTTTTTTCGCTGAATGAATGATCTATTATCCGTGCGCTCAAAGATGAACCTCCCAGAATGCAACGCAGATTATAGATTGACCTTTCCTGGCTTTTTGTTAACATTCAAATGGAAGAGAAAATGGCGGCAATTCCTTCTTGATATGCATATCAGCAACAATTTGACGAATGATGTAACAATCAAAATCGTCAAGCGAACTCTTTGGAGCCAAACGAGGCCTTTTTCTCCCTGGCGTTCGTAGCAACGGCGACTGTATAATTCTCTTCACCGTAGACAAACTCACTCCAGTATATTCTGCAGTGACCTTCAACGCATCCTTTTTACATTAAGAATAATTTCCCTAGCTTGACTGTTGATAACTCTTCCTCGTCGAAATGTTGACTGTGATCCAGCAACCGCCATTTTCTCTTCCATTTGAATGTTAACGAAAAGTCAGGAAAGGTCAATCTATAATCTGCGTTGCATTCTGGGAGGTTCATCTTTGAGCGCGCGGATAATAATTAGTATGGGCAGAAAACAATAAGCTATCAGAAGACTGTTTATTAGAGAAAAGAATTCTCCTTGATCACATAATAGATTACAGCCAAATAAGTCACACATGCTATAGTATTAAAGAATCAAAATTACAAGTTCTGCTCAAGTGAGACAAGGAAGAGTAAAAATAAATAATGTGAATACAAAATGGAATGATTAAGTGAATTACTTTTGCTTAGCAGAAGAACTTACTTAGTAATATCTAATGCTATAAAGCCAGACCAGTATGGGAAGTCGCTGTATAGTCAACTTCACAAAACGAACCTAGTAGATTGTTTTGTTTTTTTTTGCTTTTTGCTTTTTTTTCTCCAGCAAGCACTAAGGACTATAAAAGCCTCCAAACTAAAAGGTGTCCGAAATTTTTCTGTTGATTCAAATGCTGTGAGCTTAGGAATTATCCATTCTGATTAGTATTGGTGGATAAACTTTCCACCAATTTTTTTCTTCTTCTAAATATTTCATAATGTTAAAATAAAGAAAAATATTGAATGGAATATGGTGTGTTGTTTTTCTTTATTTTAGTATTGGTGGATCTTACTTATGCTGATGGAAAATAAAACTTATATATGATACAAATTTTTATTAATTGACCTTGACTTACCCGATTAAAAGGTAAACCACTTGTAAGAATTATCCGATCCTCTTTTTGTGCTATCTAAGAAAAGAAAGAAAGAAATAAGAAAGCCTCAATGATAAAGAAAAAACAATTATAAATGTAATTGCAAAATTTGTTTATACAAACTGTAATACTTTGATTGTTGCGTCGTGATCTTGAAATGTCTCTAGAATATGGACGTCAACACCACATCTTCTCAGCTGCTTTCCTAAACCTTGTAACATTGTATCCACTACAACCTTAAAATCCTGAGGAGGAATGGCATCAGTCATGTTATTAGGCGGCATTGGAAACTGAATTGGAACCGACTGCTGTTCCTAAAGGACATAAATTAAGAGTAATAAGACACTGCAACAACTAACAAAATTATTTCTAATTTTTTTGTATTGAATTCAGATTTATTTCCATTGGCTGTTTATTCACTTAACATTTATCAAAGGTTTTGATTCAAGGAATGGATATCAGGAGTAACAAGGTGTGCACCGTGTATGGTGGAAAGAAGAATTATATTGTAATTTAGATTGTTGTGTTAACATGATTAGAAACACAAATTCAGAATTCTAATTTTGCAACTATAGTGGGGTGGGAGAGCCAAAAAAAACTTCAAATCTGGCAACCAATGTGCCCCTTTGGATTCAGGTAGTACATGGGTAGATGAGTCTAAAAAGCCCGGGACACAAATTTTCCTGGCCCTCTAACGGATTTGGCAGCTCATTAACCGGAAGTAAAGTGTTTAGCACTAACCCAGAAAGTGTATACACGATTTTGATTAAACTAAGCCTCCTAGAGCAAAATATACATAAGTATGATCCCCCAAATGTGGCTGCAACTGGTAAAGTTACAAGTGACCCACCTTTGCCAACTGTCAATCCACGGTACACTATCTATTATTCTGCCTTCACCCCTAGGAAAGTTTTATATCCTTGGCTAAACTCTGTCCTGGAGAGATTGCATATTCAAAACATACAAAGAATAGAGCAAGTGCCTAGAGTATCGTTTGCTGCTTTTCATGCAAAAAATGAACCTTGTGTAAGAAAAATTAGGTGTAAAGCGCCAATGCTTCCACTTCTAAATAACGACGTTGCGACAGCAGCAATGGTACGTCATATGATGGATATCATAGTCATGGCAACAGCAAAATTAAATGGAAATCAAACACCCGTGATTACATGTGACCAACCTGTATGTGCTATTGGGAAGCAAGTACAATGGAAATTTCCTGACAAGTATGACGAGGATCGCATCATATTCAAGATGGGTGGCCTTCGTATCGAAATGATGATCATTAACTTACTTGGCAAGTGGTTAACTTGCAGTGGATGGACTGAATTAATAACAACCGCCGGTATTGCAAGTTCTGGTGTTGCAGAATCCTGTCTCACGTCGTCGCATGTAAAAAAGATCTCGCTATGCACATGAAATTATTTTAACTGCCTTGCATTATATACAGGTACAAGCATTCAACAAAGCATGTGAAACAGATTCCAGCATCAGTGACCAAGGCAATGAACCGTGGATTTTGCCGAAAACATCTGAATGTCCTCAGTTCCAATATTGGAATACAGTCATCGAACTTTAGTCCCTTCTAGTCCAACTTGTATTGTGTATTCTTACATCTAACTTTATAATGTTCGTGGATACTTTGACTCAGTTATGTCCGTGGACATTTGCGTTGGACGCAGTCCACTATTCTCGTTGGTTGCCAGTATTTGTACGCATTCTACAGGCCCTTCCAGAAAAACATCCAGATATACATTCTTCGTGGCAAGTTTACGAGCACCATTTTCTGCAATATCTGACGATCAGCTTCATGAACAGAATAACAAAGTGATGAAGGGGGAGGATGGAGCTATCGGAATCCTTGATAGTGAAAATGCTCTGCTTAAGTGGATGGTAGCAGGACCTAGGATCAGTTATTTAATCGAGCAATTTGAAGAAAAATCAAATTTAAAAGATGATAACATCGTGGGCGCAAAGCATCATGAGGATACCGATGCATTTCAGAAAAGGTTCTTGGCCCATGCCAAAGAAATGATTAACGTCTTAACTCAACAAGTAAATCCGTTCCAAGAAACTGATTTGGTGTCAATAGGGAGCTCCAAAATAATTCCAAGTGTCGAAGCTGTCAAGTGTGTTACGGAAGCATTTCCTGTAGGACTTAAACAGTATGATGAATATGTCATGTTCCGTCTCGATATTAAAGATCGAAATTAAATTCATGAAATTATTCCTCGGAGCAATATTCACATCTTCAAGACTACAACAAGAAAAAACCGAGAAGGCAAAGACTCCAATTTGTTCTGCAGAATGTATGTCGCACCTGAAGCACGGGATCGGAACATTGATGATTTTTTTTCCTCATGAAAATCAAATGTACCCACCATCTATTTCAGATGATGGAAAACTCCGAAAACCAACCAACAAGTCGGATATTATAGACTGCATTCAAACAAAATATGATATTAGCTTTAATCACAGCCAACCAAATGTAACAGCTAAATATTTGATGGAACAGCCATCATCCACATGCTGAATCCTGGTATTCCCAAAACATTTTCAGGATACTATGAAAATGTTTTCAAACCATACTTCAATAATCAACTGAAGAATACTTCACGACTAGATATTGTATTCGACAGATATACTAGTAACAGTTTGAAGGCAGATACCTGAGAATCAAGAGGAAGTGGCATAACTATTAAAGTCGCAGACTCTACTGCAATTCCAAAGCAATTTAAGCAATTCCTGTGTGTTAACGGAAACAAGACACTTATTGTTCCACTTACTATCTAAGAAAATGGCGGTAAATGAGTATCCAAGAAAACATTTTGTCTGTACTTATGATGACCGCGTCATCACATCAACTACTATGGATGTAGCTAGCATTTCTCCTTCCTCACACGAAGAAGCTGATGGCCGCCTACTTCTCCATGTTAAGCATGCAGTAGAAAGTGGACATACTCACATCTTAATACGAACTGTGGACTCGGATGTAGTGGGTATTTCAATATCACTATTCCCACAAATACAAGATATTGCAGAGCTGTGGATTGACTATGGCTGTTGGAAATACAGGAAATTCATTCCAATTCATGAGATTTGTGCAAAACTCTCACCGGGAATTTGCAGAAATTTGTTGACTTTTCATGTTGTAACTGGTTGCGATACAGTTTCGACATTTTGTGGCATTGGCAAGAAGACAGCTTGGAAGGTCTGGATGTCATTTCGTGAAACTGATTTTGTGTGGCATCAGCTCTGTACAGGCACCTCTGATATTGATGATGAATGTCATGATCTGTTGCAGCGATTTGTTATTCTACCTTATGATCAAGCATCAGATTTTCAGAGCATCAAAGACTGCAGACGAGTGTTATTTACAAGAAAGAATCGAGCAATCGAAAATGTACCTCCTACAGCAGATGCTTTAATACAATACATCAAACGAGCTACTCTCCAAGCAAGAATTTGGAACAACAGCCTCGATGCAAAATACACAATACCTTCGCCAAGCAACTGGGGATGGTTAGAAACTTCGTGAGGATCACACCGAACTGTGTGGACAACAATTCTAGAAGTGTCAAAACACTGTGTGGAACTAACCTCTTGTACATGCCGCAAGCGATCACATCTTGTAAATGTGTTAAATTGGGACTATGATGTACGAAACTTTGTGTATGTGAAGGACAGTGCTCCGACAGTGATTGGTAATCAAAACTGAATTTCAATCATTTGGATGTTATTGTATAAGACAGCAAGATATTATTATATTTCGGTATTGTGGCTGACATTATATTAGTGTACTTCGATATTAGTGTATTTGACTAGATGTAGGATATTATTGTATTTGGATATTAAACTGGAATAATATTGTATTGTGAATTCGTTTCTTTCTCATTCTTGTACTTATGTTTTAAACTTATGTTACATTTAAACCTTAAGTGTGCCTCATATCACTGATTTTTAACACGGAAATGAAGGTTTTATAGCCACATTTGGGGGTCATACTTATGTATATTTTGCTTTAGGAGGCTTAGTTTAATCAGAATCGTATATACACTTTCCGAGTTAGTGCTACTCACTTTACTTCCGGTTAATGAGCTGCCAAATCCGCTAGAGGGCCAGGAAAATTTGTGTCCCGGGCTTTTTAGACTCGTCTACCCATGCACTATCTGATTCCAAAGGGGCACATTGGTTGCCAGATTTGAAATATGTAGGCATAATTTTCAACTCTCCCACCCCACTACTAAGGATACTGTCTCATATGATTTCATGTACTCTTACTTTCAGAATTTTCTTTCAGCAAAAGAATTTCTGTAGTATTGTGCAAAAAAAAAAAAAAAAAAAAAAAAAAAGGTTTTGCCATATATGGTCATTACGTAGGGATCGATTTTGTCTGGAACAAACATCACCAGTCATGACGTCATCAACTTGAACTCCAAGCAGTCAGTCCAAGATGGCGTCGTTTTGTGATCGCATAAGCTTGACCAAGAAAGGACAAACTTTGCATAGCCAAGCAAGGGGAATAGTGTGAAACTTTTTTAATTATTTCAATTTTAATTATTATGTATTCGTAACTGTAGAAAATACAAAAACCAGAATGTTTCCGTAATGTTTATAAGATTCAGTTACGGATTTCAACAATAGACGGCGCTGTTACATCCTGGAAACGTCTATCTATAAGGAAATTAAGTCATCAAAAGCTCTTCTTTCAAGAACTGAACTGTTGTGATTTAATTTAAGAATTGGAAACAGTTGTTTTACTGCTCATTAGGAGATTTTATTCCAGTGGTTTCAAGAGTCCACCCATTGCATTTGTTCTTCCTAAGAAATTTTGATGTTTGAATATTCTATACTAAGGCCTACTTACGAAGTTAATCACACAAGCAGAACTATAGCAAATAATTTGATAACTGAGAAGCCAGAAGATTTCTTTCAAAGAAAGGAAAATGATAATAACTTGATGGTCCTTTGTATATTAGCTCCTGTCAATTTAATTCACAATCACTTGTTGTCCTCAGAGAAAACTTCCTAAGCCTTAATGAAGTATGGAAATGAATTAAGGAGAATAGAGTGGCTGGGAAAGAAGTTGATACTACTATTCTTATTTTATAAGTAAATTTCAGCCTTTGATCAATTCTGATATTAAAGAATTTCAACTCTGTTTTTATACGTTAATTTCATGGATACTGCAATTTAATGAAAATCAATGTGATTAAGTAAATGGATTTAAAGGTTTTTATTCTTGAATTAATAGCATTTTGCAACATATGGCTTTTATGGAACAAATATACGATTTACAATAACATGCAGTTTGTAGAGAGTGGGGAATGATAACCAACTTAAATGAAGACAACAAGTAACTCTGTTTAAGTTTTTCAGATTCATTGTACAAGTTATTTTCCATCTTTTGTTTAGTAATGTATTAATTATGACAGATTTTATTTGAAAATAATTTCTGTTCCCAGTACCTTTTTCTTCCTCAGCTTTTTTTCTTCTTTTTTCTTGGCTTTCTCAATCTGATTGTTTCTTAAAAATGTCTGAAGATCAATGTTTAATGATGATGTCCTTGATTTAAGAAAATCATAGATTTCCAGAAGACAATATGCATCCAAGGCTAAGAGAAGCAAAACAAAATGATTTCATTTGGATTAATTTATTGCTTTAATTAAAAAAAAAGTATTAAAAATATAAACAATTTTATGTAGTATTATTATGCAAGTTTTTGATGAAAAAACAAAACAAAAAGACATGAAAACTGCACAAGTTGA
>JAFIDM010000007.1:47994328-48031484 GCA_023159025.1 Thereuonema tuberculata
TTTTTTGGTATTGAAGGTTAATATCGTTTTAGTGAGGATTGATAATTTATTTCATGCTACTTAGATAGCTCCACCATCGATTTCTAACCCATTCTTTGAACACTTGATGCATTTTAACACATCTGTAAACGAGTTGAAACCAATGGTTTTCGTGATTTATCTTTGCAGAAAAAGAACAAATGGTGCAAAGGTGGCTGAAAGGGATTTTGACTTAAAAAGTAATGTTATAAGTGAATTCAGCGATTTCAGAATTTTAACTATTTATTCCTTTTTTTTTTCTTTTTTAAAATAAATCACGGTGAAACTAATTCAATCAAATAAAATAGTTGATAAAATTACTCAATTTTAAGAAGTGAGATATGATCCACTTATTTACTGAATGATGCACTAATGAGGGAATTTAACCCACACTGGTGAAATTAATAAAATAAAATAATGAGGGCTGCTTAGATTTACTCAATTTTAAGAAGGGCAATGTGATCCTGGTGGTTTTGTGAATGTTTTACCAGTGCAGATTATACATATCACAGATTGTGATGAAAATCAATTGAATATGTATATACATTCCAAATTAAGTGATAGGTTCTATTAGTTTTGAAACTTCATTGCCAGCATTTTAAATTCGAAATTCAGAATGAGAAAGCAAATATTGTGATGATTTTTATAGCTGCATTTTATTTATTCTATTTTATCTTATAAATTTTATTGATCGATCATTATTTAATGTATTGTATATTTTAAATTTTTCCGTCAACTGTCAATTCTGTTTGTTTATTTTTAAATTCTTACGGTTGCTGTGCTCCCATAATTCCCTTTAATTCAAATACTACAGTTAAAATCAGTTATAAATCACATGTCTTTTAAATCCCCCAATGAATTGTTAAATCCCACCAACCAATCACGATCATTGTACATAAGACTATTGAAACCCTTGGTTTCGCCTTTAAGAAACAGATGAGTTCAGATCTAGCTAAGACTCAGGCTACCTTCCTTTATGAACCAGTGGCCAGAGTAATTCACCACAATATACAGTTGCTTTGTGAAATTCTTTTAGAAGATCATGATTTCAAGATAAATGTTTTGTAAGGAAGAGGGGAATTTATATACTTTGTTGTATTTTTAACATTGGGTTATAAAATTCTTGTTTCTGATGTTAGTTCCATACAACAAATACCAATAAAAAAAATTTAAAAAACACACTTACTTAACCATTTGATGAATGTTTGCGTTTGAAGTGCAGAGTGAATCAAGAAACATCACCAGACTCAGTTGCTGTTCTTTGCAATCCTTCAAATAATTATCCAATAAATTTAACTTGTCTTCCAGAATCAAAGGAAAGGCAATCTATTATAGAAGAACATGAATTATAAATAATTTAAAATATTGTATAAATAATGGTTGATTTTTCAAAAATATAATGAAATAAATATTTAAATAGAAATTTCACTGATTACCTCCATTATGTCAAAGTGGTTCTGCAATTTCAATAATGCAGCACATTGGCTCGCCTGAAATAAAAGAGAAAAAACTTTAGTAATCAATTTTTTTGAAGGTGAAATAAATTAAAGTTTTATCAAAACCTTTCCTAAGATATATTTTACTGTTTTTGTGAAAACTTTTACATGTTTAAGAATCTATAGAAATTTTGTAAATTTATTGAAATTATAATATGAAAAGATAACACCAGGTTTACCTCACAGCTTTCTCTCTATTATTTAAGTCTTCCCAATTAATTATAGAAAGCACTGGCTAGTAATTAAAATGTTACTTTAAAGTGTTTTATTAAAGTAAGTGCATTTAAAGTGATTTGGGAAAAAAATATAGTCACTCATTTTTTACACAGAGCACCTGTTTGTATTTTGCAGCAAATTCAGTGATTGGAACTACAATCAAGAAGGCAAGACAAGAAAGAATTATGACAAAGAATACCAAACTCTTATCAACTAAAGAAAACATACAAAAAAAAATTAATAAATTGAAAAAAATAAAAAACCCAACAAACAGAATGTTAAACAAAGCCATACATTTTTGGAATGACAATCAATGAACATCAGAAAAGTGGAAGAGAGCATTAGACCACTCAATTGTTAGTGGAGAAGCAATTGGTTAGGAATATAAGCAATAATCTTAAATTCCTCAGAAAAGGAATATCTAGAGAATTCAGGTTTACACTTAATCAAAGTCTGAAGCAATCCTAACAGTCAGTGTTTGAATACAGGTGACTTGCGATAATCTGACAGTTATGGGACCGAGAATGTATCGGATTACCAAAGGTTGATTTAAAACTGAATTTTGACTTCTAAGGCAAGAAAATTTAAGTTATGTATATACAGTACTGTACGTACTACAGCACGTATATTGTTACAATACATATTGAGTACATATTTTACGGCCATTGAGGATATAAAAAAAAACTAATTCTGTATTTATATCTTAAAAAGATAAAATTACATTATATAATGTAAAATATAATTTTATATCTTAAAATAAAAATGTTCATATGTATTTCCGGCTTAAAAAAAATCTGTAATCGTTTTTTGTTTCTTCTTACGTAAAGAGTCTATCATGGCTTTTTCTTGAATATCTTTTAGCATTAAAATGTTCTCATAGTCGAGTTCCCTCTCCTCACACCAATGTATCAAAGTGTTTACATAACTTCATCGCAAGTGATTGTGCATTTCACCTCCGTGATCGCCTCAATCGGATCGGTTTTCGAACTACCGAGCGTATCGGACTGTCAAATGTCGGATTATCGTGAGTCAACTGTACTTCCAAAGCCAACAATCTCCTATTGAATGAATAACATTCTAACGAACAATTTCAAACAACAGTAGTTTGAATGTGGGCAATTATTATGAAAGAAAAAAAATTTCCATTTAAAAGTCTAATATATTCACATTCACCATCTTAAGGCCAAGGGGAAATGATCAACCAGAAATAAGTGAACCTTCTTCCATGTTATATGTACACATCTTCATATTTTATTAGAATTAAAAATTCATGAAAAAAACAACGACAAGATTTAAAGAAACTCTCCTTATAAATGTTTTCCATCTTCGTCAAAAATGCCCATGAAAATTCAGAAAATCACAGCATTTTTTCAAGTGATCCAAACAGAGTCTCAACTTTGAACTAATGTTCTTAATTAAGGTGGCAGAAATTATTTCAAAGCCTCTTGAAATTCCATTATAAAATCAGTAAAAATCAACCAATTTCTTAATGATGTTTTGCTTTCAGACAAAATTGTTTTCTAAGGTCAGGACCAAATTGATTTATGACTTGAAACAAAATTTTGTTGTTTTAATCTTCAATTAAAAAAATAAATAAAAAGCTGATATTGCTAATATTTGCTGAGTTCATCAACATGCTCTTCAGTTCTTGCAATGTTGTTTATCAACATTTGCAGTTCTATTTCTTTACACTAAACTTGGGTGCTTTTGTTGGACCGTTTTAATGCAGTGTTTATTATTTCATCCACATCAGATTCTCCACTTGTTCTAATATTTTCACAGCTGCCAAGCATTCGAAAGATCCTGCACTGCTCATGGTCTTATCAACAATGAAATATGTTAGTCAACAAAGAAGGAAAGTACAAACAATCTACTTATGAACTTCAAATGTGTTAACTTTCTCCCGTGAAAGGGTTTTTCAAGTTTTTTTCCTTGATTCTCTTTTTCTTTGGCAGTATAAAGATTTGAAAAATGGAAAAGCTATAGAATGCAGAAATTCGTTTGCTTGCACGTCTTGAGCCATCATTGATGGCAATCTGGGACAGCTGTTTTGTCCTTATTAGGACTCATCAGCCAGATTTACCCTCGATGATCAAGCTCAGAACGCATGAAAGCCAATGGATCCTTCTCCCGCTCTCGGAAGTGGGACCCCACAAAAGCAAACGACGATAGAAAAATTGCTATAACCAATACAGCATAATTACCTTAGCCCGCTAAGCGCTGGGCACAAAAGGCATTTAATAAAAGGATAAGCCAAACGCATAGGCGAAAAATTAATAAGTAAGAAGGTTTAACATGCATTAAATGTAATATGAAAAACTATACAATGCACAAATTCGCTTGCTTTCATGTCTTGAGCCATCATTGACTGCAATTTGGGACAGCTGTTTCATCCTTATTAGGACTCATCAGCCAGATTTAGCCTTGATGATGGCTTAAAACGTGAAAGCAAACGAATTTGTGCATTCTATAGTTTTTCCATTTTTTATATTATATTTAATGCACGTTAAATCTTCTTACAGTATAAAGATTTATCAGTCTTATAAGACACTCACATCAGTGTCTTAATTAAAACAGCATCAAAGTTAATCACCTTATAGCTATCAACCCAATTCCTTATCACACTTATCTTCTTTTCATATTCTCTTATCTTATTAAAGCAATATTATCTGATAAAACCCATCACTGAATAAAGATTTTTTTTTTTTTCCTTTTAATTCCAAGCCTTCAAAAACATTCCTGAAAAGCTGTACTTTTTATTGTTATCATTCTTCAGCTAATATCAGCTCCAAAGTGAAACCTTCCTTAATTTTTTACAGTTTCTTATATCATTGTAGTTACCTGAGCATGAAAACAAGTAGAATAGAAATATCCATACAAAGCTGATCTGTTTAAAATTATCAAACACTTTCATTGTCTTTCCTGACATTTTGAAGATTTCCTAAAAATGAAGAATAAAAGGATAAGCCAAACGCATAGGCGAAAAATTAATATGTAAGAAGGTTTAACGTGCATTAAATGACATTTTGAAGATTTCCTAAAAATGAAGAATAAAACACAGCGTTCGTAGTTTCTTTACAAATAATTTTTAGCATCAGAATTGTACTTAAGTTTGTAGTAGTCTGAAATATTAACTTCATTGCATAGATCAATTTGTAGAATAGAAGTTGTTACTTGTTGTTTTAGGGGCGCTCGCCATCTAACGCATCCCTAAGCAAACCACGACTACGGGATTAGGGGGGAGAGGTGTGTAAGATGGGAAATGAGGTGTTTGGACGGGAAAAGGGGGGAGGTGCCGTGGAAAGCCAGCCTAGAGACAAGTGGCCCGCGCCTTTCAGATGAAAGAGAATGGGCAGAACTCAGACAAAGGGTTAAAGGAAAGATTTTATTACAGAAATAAACTAATAGAACAAATACAAGATATCAAGTATATTATATGAAGTAAAGAGATAATTTACATGTTCTCTCTCAAATTGTCCGTTCGGATCTGTCCTGAGCTGCACTGGGGGGGGGATCGGCTGGGACGGTCTCGAAGGCATCCTTTCGGCACTGTAGAGGCACACTTGCGATCACCGAAATCTGTCTCCGTGTCTCCGGAGATGTCGACAGCTAATAGCGAACAGGCGGCTGGGTTGGAGACTGGCGGGATCGTATTTCTGCACGGGTCCGCGATGTCTCCTCTGATGCTCGCCTTCCGCACTTGCACTGCCGTCGACCTCCTGTAGGGGTGAGCTCCAAATGGAAATGAAAGCGGGCAGGTTTTCTGCGACGACCGTTCACGCTTGCCGCGTGAGCTTCGGGCCGTCTTACCTGCGCCTGGCCTTCTCAAACGCTGCTTGCTGGAGTTTTGTCGTGGATTGACTCCGAGCAAGCTGGGTGTGGGTGGGGTTCTTGACGACTGGCCGCGCTTGCCGTGGGACGGTGTCGTCTTCCCCAAACCTTGCTTCCTGCTCTCGACCGCTGCTCTCCGGATACTGCTCGGATACTCCCCTGTTTACTCCCGGGGGTCGCCGTTATATTCCTGGGAGGGGTGGCGAGACATTTCTGTCCCCATCACTGCTTGTGGCAACACCACTCGTTGTTGTGACATCAGGCCCTTTGTTTTCCCGGGTCCCCGATGCACATAACAAAAGGGAGAAAGTTGGGAGAGAGCTTTTAACGGTGAACAATAGGCTTCATGGCCTGATAGCCTTTGTGGACCGTTTTGAGGAGCTTTCTCGGGCCTTTCCCGAAGTCGTTAAACCATTGTTTAAGGTTTCTTGGTGCCAGTTTGTCGGGAAAATGCAGTCTAACAGAAGCCAAGGACTGAGAACGACGAGAGAGAAATATGTAAAGTTAGAAATGGAAAAGAAAAATATGTTAGAAATATTAAAAATATGTTAGGGAGATGAGCGAAGCTCGGGGCACGAATAGTGTTCGTGAAAAAGTGAACTAAAAGTATATATTTAATAAGAAATTAAATCAGTTTTATGTCACGAACAAGAACATAAATCTCCTATAAATTTAATGTATGCATGAATCATAAAAGAAGAACTTAAATTAAAAAAAAAAAAAAAACCCAAAGGTAACTGATTGGAATCCCGACTCCAATTTCGTAATCCAAAACTGCTAGACACTATACTGATGTATGAAATGTTGCATAAGTAAAATTTTGTAAGCTATCTTTTTAGGCTTCTGATACTTGTATCAGAAGCCTTCTAATCCATCTATAGATAAGTATCACTAAAATCTCATTAAATCATCATTAAGCAGAACATCACAACAATTGCGCCTTTTGCATTCGCAACAATCACATTTACAATAATAAGGAAATTAAAGCAATATCAATTATATTTTCTTAAATGTATCAGAAGCCACTGTGAAGCATTGTGATTGGTTTACAAATTGCTATCCCTACCTTGTTTTCTCTCAATCCACATAACACCATTTTGCAGATTAGAAGAGAATGCCCAGACACAAAAGTTTTCGTAGTTAAGGTTAAAAGGTCAAATTATGAGAATTTTTATTTCATGTGACTTCTTGAAAGCCTAAATATTAAAATGAGTGGCAAGTCAGTCAGAGCTCTCACTTGTATAACCAAAATCAGGTTTAGAATGACATGTACAAATTACGTACTGCATAATAATTACTAGTCAACTAGAACTATAGTAGTTTTCAAAAAAAGAAGGGTTTGTCATATATGGTCATTACTTAGCAATCGATTTTGCCTGGAACAAACGTCCATCAACTTGAACTCCAAGCAGTCAGTCCAAGATGGCGTTGTTTTGTGATAACATAAGCGTGATCAAGAAAGGACAAACTTTGCATAGCCAAGCAAGGGGAATAGTACATTTTTAATTATTTCAATTTTAATTATTATTATGTATTCGTAACTGTAGAACATACAAAAACCAGAATGTTTTCGTAATGTTTATAAGATTCAGTTACGGATTTTAGCAATAGATGGCGCTGTTACATCCTGGAAACATCAATCTATAAGATAATTACATCATCTAAAGCTCTTCTTTCATGAACTGAACTGTATATTACAAGTGGGACTGCACTAGAAATGATGGATAATAAATGACAAAGTTATGATGCATATCTTCATCAAGAGTTCTTTTGCAGAACTACATGTGGCTGTAACTTTCCTTCATAAATTGAAAATTAAACATATTATATTTTTATTGAGGTATTGCTTTTTCTTTGTAATAAAAACAGTAAATAATCTTTCAAGAACCCATTCTTGAAAATATGCAACTTCTAGCAATAGTCATTACAATAAGAAAATCAGCAGACAAACAAAGTAATGTCACAGAAAGAATTAAAACAAAGAATCAAATATTTATAGTAACTTGATAAAACGATACTTACTGTTTTTATTTTCTTACTTTTTAAAAGAGCTCTTATTCGTTCAATAAAATGGGTACTGTCTTCCATCAGACAATACGTTTGAAAGACTAGATCTATTAAGCCGGAGTTTTTCTGCAAAATGCACAGATCAAAGGCCATCTCTTTGACTGCCTTTGACAAACAGACTTGTTGAGCATCAGGATTTTTTTCAGTCCATTTCCTGAATAATATCATGAAGGTGAAAGCCAAACTGTTGTTTTTGCTATGGAAAAAATCACTACTTTCACGCATCATGTACAAAGCTGTTCGATAGGGGTTCGACGATTTCTGCAGACGACGGAAGAACAGAGGCTGCACAGAAGCCGAAGACTGTCCACCATTGAACCAAACTCGTTCTAATTCCGCCAACCATTCAGAATGACCTTCTTCATTTGGATTCACTTCCTGCAGAAGTCGCAATATAGTAGCTGATATCCTTGGCTGCTCTGATGAAGTGGATGCCTCATAATCTTGTCCATCAAAACTCTTTGTCTTTGAATTAGCAGATGATTCATTGTTACGCAAAGACAATTTGCTAAATGACGCTTGAAATTCCCTTGATGACATCTAGAAAAGGAAGAGTTAAGAAAACTTTCAATGCAGTGGTCAGGATTTGGTAGAATTCTGAATTTTCAGGCTCATTTAAAATGTTTTCATAGATTTTACCTTTTTTTTTATGATTTTAATACATTGTATCATTTATTGTCAGGCTATTTGACCATTGTTAGCTGCCAATTTAGTTCAGCACAGGAAATATTTACATAAAATAAATTAATTAATTAATTAATTTACGACATTAACTGACTTAATAAAATATTTCTTCTTTAAAAGTTTGTACGAAGACACCGTCATAGATATACCTTCCTACTATTAGTTAAGCTCTAAAATAATTTCATCTAGTATTTATATAAACATATATAAGTACAGGGTCTGTAAATTTCAGTTGTATTTCTGGATTCATAGAGAAACTGAAAGGCATTCATAAATGATTTTGTTTCTCTCAATAGTACTGAAATGCACTTTTTATTTCTAGAAAAGCATTTTTCTCATGAACTTTGCAAATGACGAAGGTCAAATATAGTACAGTTCTAAACATTTTATAATCACAACAACTTTTAATTAAAAGTGAAATTAATTATTTTTGTCAAATGAAATTGAACTGAATCTATTTAGATTTAATTTCATCATTACATTATTCTATTTCACATAATAAACATTTTCATTCTGGAATAATATCCTCTCTCTTGTTTGTTTTTTGTTTTTTTCTAATAGGCTACTTTATTAAAAAATTCTAGAATTCAGCAGTAGACCATTCTAATAATAATAATAATAAACAGAATAATATAGTTAGCAAATAAAACTTTGAAAGACAACGATTTCAAGAAACCTATTCCTCTCCAAACAGACGCCCTGAATTTTACAAAGACAATTCAATCAAACTCTATTATAATACTCTTTTAACTTACCTTTCCAATGTAAAAAGGTTTTTGATTGCACCTATTGAATAGTAAAATTTGTGGCCAGAACTGAGAGTCCGGCACACCTCGGTGATTGGGCGCGGAAGAACACAAAACGTCTGACGAAGAAACATAAGGTTAGCAATCACCATTTTATACCCATTACATTATCAACCAAAAACAATTAGGATTAGGTTAGTTACAATTAACTTCCCTAAGGCACATTATCAACCAAAAACAATTAGGATTAGGTTAGTTACCATTAACTTCCCTAAGGCACATTTTCAACCAAAAACAATTAATATTACGTTAGGTTAATTTAGGTTGGCTTAGCTGCAGGATGTATGTATTGAAAAATAACCCCGGAATTTTGTAGTCCGAAAACAACCATGACATCGAAATTTCAAAAAAAAAGTTCCTTCAACGAGGTGTGCCGGACTCTAAGTTCTTACCAAATTTGTTTTATTTAAATACTGACTTAATTTTTTTCGTCTATATTTACTCAGAATTTTTGCCGTTTACTTAGGGTTGCCAGATGTTGTACCTGAGAAACCGGGGCATCAAACATAAGAAGAATCAAAGATGTTACACAAGATGAAATTTTGTTTAAAGTTATTAACTACGATTGTTATTGCATTTCATGATGCAATCTTAAGAAATCATTATTTTCTTAAGATTTAAGTGTTGCATTATACCACACTTCCCAATGCAATGTTTTTATTAGCAGCAACTCCATTTCATCGAATCAGTAACCATAATTTCTTCGTGTTTTATTTTGGAATCGTTAGTTTTAGTATGTAAATCAATTAAAGGTCTCCCAGCAGATGCAAAATTTTAAGTATTAATTGGTAAATAAGGCTTCTTTGTCATTGAAGATGATTATTCCTATTCAAAATTATGAGACATTTTAAACAATATCTACGTGAATATTACCTTTCTTTCTTTGTATTTCTTTTATATTTAGCTCTTGTCTTTTCCAACTAAAGAAGTTTTCACGTCACACACTCCCCTCGGCATCCAAACAAACGATGGGGCATGAATTTATTGCCCAATTAACTTATAATGTTCATAATAAATTTAATTAAATACAAATCATATAGATATGTTAATATTAATACATCTAACATATATTTAATTTTATTTAAGGCATCAAAAATTTAAAGTGTTTACATTATGCCAATTTATATTTAGTTAAGATAAACCAGAAAGAAACTTATTCTTGTTACAGCGATAATACAAACGTTGCTATTGGCTGACGTTGATATAAGCGAACCAATCACGATGCTTTTTCTTAAGGTGTTATCCTATCTCTCAAAATGGTTGGTATCATTCTGTATAAATAAAGAAGAATATCTATATTTCTTGATTTTTATGTTATTTCTAATTAATTTTTAATCTTAAGTAGCTTCTTTCATCAATTTTGGATTATTACATTTGTATTAAACTCAGATAATAGATAGTGCAATTATTTCATAATTTGGGGAAGAAATTATTGGAGTCGACTTAGTTTGTTGACAAATAGTTTGGGTTGCTAGGGAAAGATTTGGCCAAATAATTTCCATTTTTCAGTATTTCTTATTTTCTTTTTTTATTTAGGCAACGGCAAGTGATAAATTAATAGGATTGTCGTTGGTTGCAGTTAGTGCCATTATCTTTTCTTATTATACTATATGGGTGGTGATTTTGGTAAGTTTATCATATCTTTCAAACTTCCCAACAAGCATCGCATGGAACGTCATCATTTGAGATATCAACTTTTTTTTATTTAATTGATCCAGTTACTGATTCTTCTGAAAAATATTAAATTAACGAACTTATTTCATTGATTTCTCATTTCTTTCTTTTTCAGTGTTTTTGTTTTGTTCACTGTAAATTCCTTCTTATAAATCAATTTAAATAGATATCGTTCATAAAATAACTTTGAAAAATAAAATAATTAATGCAAGTTTATTTATCTTTGTCATATTTTTTTATTTTTATCTTTACAGCCATTTGTATTTGATGATCATGTAATTCACAGATACTTTTTACCACAAATGTATGCCATTATAATTCCTATTATACTTGGCCTTATTGGAGTCATTGGACTAGGTAAGATAGATTTTAAAGTAATTTATGACTTATTATTAAAGTGAAATATTTCATTACAATAATTAAATGTATGGATTTAAAAATTTAATTAAAAAATTAATTGTTAATATATCAAAAAGTAATATTTATAAAAAGGATGGCAATACTTTTTTTTTTCTTTCGTAATTTATGAGTGATAAATAGCATTATTTTCAATTTGTGGCATGCCTTTATCATGGAACTTTTCACAGATTTTAATGGGGCACAATGTATCAAGATAAAAATAAAGCTCAAATTTTTCAAAATCTTAAGTTTTTTTTTTTTTTAATAATTTTTAATTTTAATATTTTTTTTAAAAGGGAAAACAAAAAAAATAAATGATATAAAATACTTCACCTCTAATTCACTTTGGCTTGGAGGTTGAGCTGTGTTGTTGGGTTATTACTGTTTAACAGTGTTTTAGTACTTGTTGTGAATCATTGTGACTTCTATGACAGTTTGGCAATGTTTCTGCTCAGAAATGACATTGATACAATCATTCAATCAGTGGTGACTTAGAAGTCACTTCTTAGGTCAAAATATTGGATTCCTGCTGTTCCCGTAGACTCTCTACAGCAGTGCTTGGCAAGTTCCTAAAACAATAATTCATCAAAAAAATAAATAACTAAAATATTCCAGTTTAAAAAAGTTTCAATATAATTGAGAAAAAGTTGTGTAAGTAGTAAATTCATTTTCTTCACATCTCTTTGTAGAAATAATCATAATTTGAAGTGTGCCTAATTTTTCGAAGATTCAAACCCAGATTCACAACAAAAGTTTTTTTTAGGGGTGTTGTGGTGGATGTGTCACCATGAGAGCAGATACGACATCTTCCCTTTTTCTCAACATTGTTTGGCATAATTTTAGCCTAGCACTACAGGTTCTGTCTCAGTAGCAACTTTTTTAATCTAGATAAATATTGCAGAGAAAATATATCAGTCTTAAAATGGTCATTTTAGATAAATAACATTATTTGCACCAATATTCCCCATTCTGCTCTTTTTTTTTTTTTTTTTTTTTTTTTATAATCGTGTCACGCCAACTAAGGACCACATTAAGATAACTATTTTCTTCTCTCTTCCTTCCTCTTTCTCCAAAACTCCTTCATCCTTTCCGAATGGACTCTTTTCCTTTCATCCGACCATTTGGCTCCAGTATTTTCCTTTTCCCTGCGTCTTCCTGAAAACCTTTGAACTTCTTAACTTTTAGTCTGAATTTGTCTCTGCTGAGTAGGGTCTTTATTATTGATGAATGTTTTTTTTTTTTTTGTCTTCTCACCTTCATTATTGTTGCCTTCAATCTTTAAAGCACTTGAGTTTCTTAAAATAAATTGTTTTGCAATTTATAAAATAAATCTTGAGAAATCTGTGAAAAAATATTGGAAAATGAATAAACAGTTCTGGAGGTGTTAATTAATATTTTCACTTGAGTAAACTAAATTGTAATTAAGATTTTCTTCCATCTTTAGTTTTCAATCTTATGATTGGTTGATAACCCCATACATCCATTTCTTTTTCCTGCCTGATTTCACATTATATTCTGTGCTTCCTTCTTTTTATTTTTCCCTTCAGTAATTATAAGTAGTAGAAGTTCATGTCAATAATATCCAATAAAGTCTTTGTGATCTGTACGTAAAAATTAATAGAGAGTCCTTAAAAAACTCAGTGATGACTACATAGAACGAAATCATGCCTGAGTAAGTGTTTATTTTTAAAAAGGCATTCTTTAATTTTTACATACTGTTCATTAAATTCAGTGTTCTATGTCTTCTGATTTTCATATTTATCAAATTTCTTTATTGCTGTTATCCTCCTCATTTGTGACCATCTGGCTAATTTGTCTTTCAGTGGCACCGTCTCTCAAAAGCTTACAACTTCTTTCGTCCTTTTCTGATATCAAGTAAAACAACGTCGAGATACAGAACTGTATTTTTTTTTTTAGACGGATGCTTTTGTATTCTCCCTTTAATATTCCTTCCATTATTCATAATTCTGCTTCCTAAATAAATTACATTTAACACATTAAAAGGTTGAGACCCTGTGTTTTATTAGGTGACATCTCAGGATGGTTATTTCATGCTCTTTAGCATTCATCAGCTAAGAATGGTCACCAGCAAAATAATAAGGTCTCATTATGGAGGTGATTTCTTTCGCAGCTGAAGATAGCTAAAGAGCATGAAATAGCTACCCTGAGATGTCACCTAGTAAAACACTGGGTCTTAGCCTTTTAATGTGTTAATATATTTTTAGGTGCTTTATTTAATTGCACATGAAAAAGTCATTGATGTTAGCAGAGGCAGGCACCTGAATTTTCTATTTTTTATTTTTAGTTTAATTCTTGGAGGTTTCTTCTGATTTAGCTTATATTCAAGTTGCTTCTGGTATTCCATTACTTGTAGCTTTCCCTATACAATCCCATTGATTGTTGTGCTTTAATTCTAAAATTATTTAGTTTGCTTAGAAATTTCATTCGAAATGTTTAGCTAACACCACCCTGAATAACACTGTGCCACATAATAATGTCTATGCAATTTTAGTAACTTACTGTCTTAAGATATTAATAGTGTTTTTTGAGTTCAATCGAAAGTATAATCAATAGTGAAAATCGGTATAATCATAATGAATTGGATGATATTCAGTACTTGCAAGTTCTTGGGATAAATGTTTTTTTTATTTTTTTTATTTTTTTTTTGAGCACTCTAATAAGGAAACAATTTATCTTCAACTCCTTAAGACATCAAATAATTCTTTTAATAACAACTTACATAAAACTCTAACCTTCTAACAAAGAAGAACATTTATTTAAAAGAAGAAATTTTAAAAGTTAAAAGATAAAAGAAGATTATGATTTAAAAAAATTGAAGGTTTCATAAGAAGATATTTACTGTAAAAGCACTTATTTTCGCGAAAATGAAGATATTGGTGATTTTATGAGCTGAAAATTTCGCGAATTTTATATGAACAGAACCAAAAAAAAGTAATTCACGAGACTTAAATTTTTGCGATTACGATGCGAAATTAAGTGAAAATTCACGAAAATTAAAGCCTTGCGAAAATAAGTGCTTTTACAGTATTTAAAAAGAAGATATTTTTAAAAAATTGAAGATTTTATAAGAAGACAACTATTTTAACTTTTTAAGATTGGACATATAATTGAACAATGATTTGGAGTTGATAGGTGAATGCGATTAACTTCATGTTTTTATTTGTTGAGAGTTTTCACATTTTTAGAATTCTTTACTGTGTTTTATTGTTAATTTGATGTTGGGAAAGGATGAAGATATTCTCTCCTCCCAGGGAATTTGTAGAAAACGCTTGAGAAAGTGGAGCCGGTGAGGCACCACGAAATATTGTCATGTTTGTTAGAAGGTTGGAGTTTTATGTAAGTTGTTATTAAAATTCGTCTTCAACTTTTCCTAAAGTAAATGTTTAAATTTTTTTTGTTTTTTTTCACTCCACAGGATCATTTATAGGATTCGTTGTTGTTCAATCAAAGCTCAAAAATGATTGAAGATATTACAGAAACTATATGGAATTGGACTTGTTTATCGATGCCTGGAGTTTGATCAAATGGGGATGAAGTTGTCCATTCAATGCAGCAGAAGACATTTCCACTCAGTTAAATATGCACCATCTTTTTTGGAAAACATCTACATTTAATACTGATAAGTTAAAGCAATACATTGTTTATATAGAATATTTTTATTGCCATTAAAATGACATTGAATCTTACCTGTAAATAATACTTTAATAATTAAAGTTACTTGTAATTGCAAGTAAATAAGATTATATACAAATGTATATATATAAATATATTCTTTTGATAATTAAGCAATGATAAATAATCAACAGTGACATTTTATTTCACAATCTTCCTTATAAAATATCTTTATATAATGAAAAACATTCCATTTTATACTAAGGTTTTCCAGTTACAAGTTGTTGTTTCTTGTTTTCTCAATAAATTGATTTTATGAATTGTAGCCGATTTCTTGTCTTTATTTAAATAATTAACTGTAATTCGTATTCATAACAAAAAATATATATATATTTATATAGGATATATATATATATATAGGATAAAATGAAAAATACCCTAGAAAATTACATATCCAGAATTAATTTCCACAAAAAAAACTGTTAAAAAAAGCTTTGACAAGGAAGGAAAAAAAAAAAAAAAAAAAAACCATCAATAATGCAAAAGAGGGAAGAGATGAATATGATAAAAGAAAAACACTATGTTGTGGAAGACATGTAGAAAGAAATGGCAGTTTTACACAAAGTTTTAAGTGATTTTTTAAACCAAAAAAAAATTAGGATAATGTTCGCTTAACGTGCCCATTCAAGTTCAATTTCAAGGAGACCAAGAAAGCACAATTCACAATTAAAACACTAAAATTGCACAATGTTTCAGATGTTCCAGTTCGAACTCTTTCCTCCTGTGCCACATGAGCAAAATGTTTTGCTCAATTTTAATGTTTTAAATGTTTCTTGTGCTTTCTTGGTCTCCCTGAAAAAGGAAATTAGGATTTTAATGTAAAAATACAAGCAAATGAAAATCAAATAGATGCCTATTACGAATGAAAATGCACTGAATCAAAGAATAAATTAGAATGAATAAGAACTATTATACTGTAGGTAGCACAACCTAGATAGGAACATGAAATCTGCTGTGGCAGTTCACTGCCAAAATTATTTCTACCCATAAAAAAAAAAAAAGTCAAAGAAAAAAATGAAACACAAAAAAAAAAAAAAATATAGAGGAAGTAATTTAATTTGAGAAAGTAAAGTAAGTCGTATTCAAACATTGTTCGAAGACAACTATTGTTATATTAAAATGTTGCTGGATAAATTATTTCATGAACAGTATTTTTATATTTCTGTTTCTTTCTAAAAACCCAACTTCAAAAATGAGTTCTTTGGGAATTACAAAAAAGTATGGACTGGATGATGTCTTTCCGGCAAAATTGGCTATAAAATTTAACACAATATAAGATTTTTTTAAAATTAAATACTTAAAAAAAAAAAAGATTTAATTAAAATATTTTGTAATTTATAAGGATTGTTGTATGGTAAAGAATATTAACCATGAATTTCTTCAAAGAAAAGTATTTAATTAAAACTCATGATGATTATTAAACACTGTTGAGGATTAAGCAAAAATAACTCATTATTAATTAAACTAAAAAAAAAAAAATTTTTTTTTCACAATATCTACATTAAATTATTATGATATTTTTTTAAACTTTAATAGTTTTTCCTCTTGTAATTCTATGTGACGAATCTTGGCCTTTTTTTTTACTCGGATTTACTCATAAGCTTGTGGTCAATAATATTTTCATATTCATTCCAGTCAGCTGCACTATCTGGCCAAAGTATCTGGACATCCCTCTGGAAAAGTGAATGTGGCTGTTATCGCATGCTGTGATATATAGAGATAAAAGTGGTCACTACAGCATCAGACGGTCATAAACGGGTGTTAGACAAACAATCTGCAGATCTGAGTGATTTCGAATGTGGCATGATCATTGGTTGCCATCCGTGCAACAAATTGGTTTGTGCAATATCGGCCTGTAGGTGCTGCGATCAACTGTAAGTGATGTCATTGTAAAATGGAAACATCTGGGAATGACAATGAATGAGGGTAGCGCAAAAGAATGGCAAGTTCCCGTTGACAACGATTACTAGTGAGTTCCAAACAGCTTCAGGCATCATCGCTAGCACCAGAACTGTTCATCAGGAGCTGAAACACAGTTGAACAGATGGGTGCTGAACTCCTGGACTGGCCTTTATAGAGCCCTGATCTGAATCCCATAGAACACCTCTGGGACGAATTGGAATGCAAATTACTCACCAACCACCCTTTTCAGTAGCTGGACTCACTGTAGCTTTCATGAACGAATGGAAGAAAATTCCTGCTCACATATTTCAAAATCTGATGGAAAGTCTTCCCAGATGAGTGCAGGCTGCGATTGATGCTAAAGGTGGCCAAGCATTCTATTAATATGTACCACATAACTTTCTGATTGTACAATAGTTGGTGTCCGGATATTCGTGGCGATACAGTATATCATGATTTACAAATCCTGCTTTCCTGACTTGTTTGTATTACGATAAACAGCATTTAATATTTCACTTGTAATTAGTTTCTTTTGCCAGTGGATAGCATTCTTGTGTAACTTTAAATATTTCCTTTATCAGCTTCATATCACAAAATAGATCATATGAAACATCTTGGGGATTTTTTTAAATTACCTTTCACAATGACTAAAACATTCATAAAGTCACCATTTTTAATTTTTAATTTAATTCATAAAGTCACTTCATCTTCTCATCACAATTTTATTCTTTTATCAAACAACACAAAAACAGTTGCTATGACGACCGTTTTGCAACTAATGAATTTTTTCACATTCGCACTCAATAATTTCAATACAACTTTGAATTTAAAATATCTGTAATTTTTTCTCTTCCTGTAATCAATGAAAAAGATGCAATTTTTCTTCATTTACTATGAAATGTAACAAAATAAATCGTAACTAAGAAAAGTCCCAACATGTTTTTTACATAAATACAAGTGCTATCTTACATATTTTTTATTTTGTGATGCAGTCGTTTGTTTACAGATTATTTATCATCAGCAGAATTTCAGATGTTTGTGTTTTTAATGTTTAAATGAACATTCATTTTGCCTGAATATTATTCATATAATAGGAACTGTTTTATAGGAAGTTTATTACAGAAAATTGGAAAGCATCTATCATTGAAACAAGTTGTTTGGCAGTTGCAGGAAATAGATTATAAAAATTGTGGACTCGCATCAGTTGTGAGAGTAGATTAAGATATTGTAAGTTATTGTCATCATCTAGTCTTTATTTCAACTTGTTTCAAGCTTGATAAGAATATTTGAATCAAGGTTATTCATTGTTAATGGTGATCTAATTGCAAACAAAATAGAATACCAAGCTTCTAAGCATCAATATTTGCTTAAAATAGATGAACACAAAGACTAAATTAAAGAAAAGAAAAAAATCAGTTCAAGTTATAAGATATAATTCATAAGGATAACTGAAAAAAAAAAATATCTTGTTCTATAATTGATGCAGTTGTTGAAAGGTTAGTAGATGAGGTTGCAAAAAAAGAGGGGGAGGGGATTTTTACAGAATCTCAAATTTTGAAAAAAAGAAAAAATGTTTAGCTCACTATACAGTCTTAATTTAAAGATATGTGAAGTTATTCATAGGAACTGAACTAAAAGGATATACAGGTAATTGACTTACCTAATTCGGCAAACCAAGAGCAAAAGGATACTTATATCCTTTGTATTATAAATTACCTTCACTAACAGTGTATTGCTTTTCTAGAAAAATGGAACATAGCAGCAACAAAGCAATTGATCAAGACAATGGCTTCAGAGAAACATTAGCAGGTGGAGACCAAACTTAATGACGGACGATTGTTCATCAGGAAGTTCCAGAAGTGAGATAGGAGAGGAATTATTAGAAATATTTTAAGGTTTGTATTTTAAGGTTTTAAGGTTTATAATCAAAGTGTTAGCATTTTAACTAGAAAAGTTTTTTTGAAACAAGGATTATATCAGTTAAGGTTTAAAATGCATTAAATGTTATTTTAAACAAATTAATAGAAGGGCATTATTAAATTCTATATACAGCATTGGCTTACTCAAACCATTCATCATTAATTTTAATCCTTTAATCCCTATTAATAATATAAAAAAATAATGCCTTTTTTTTTGGTCTAGAAGTATCTATTTGAAGTTTATTTATAATTATAATTCCAGTGCTGTTTCATTTCAGATTTCTGTTTCACTTGAAATAGTCAGTGTTGTAATGGATGTCGCTACAGGTTTGCAAAGTTTGTCAACAAAAAATTCACAGATACTATATGTAATCTTTGGAAACTATTTGCAATGTAAAAATAAATTAAATATAATACAGTAAAATTTGGTTATAATACGAGTCTTATTATAGGAAGGATTCCAAATAAACGGAATCATTTTGAGGGACATAATTCATATCCGAAACCACTGTTAATGTTTATATTGCATGTTTATTATAAACGAATTTTTACTGTACTAATTAATTATTCTTGCTATGCTAATCTTTAGATTAATCATTACATTTATTCTAGATTTTCTTACAACCTGTTCATTCTCGTATACCAGAAACCTTTGTAATTTATATCTTAAATACATAATATGAATTAGTAATTTAGAAAAAGCTGTGTGACGAAACCTTTTGAATAAAACATTTAATCATTGGCCTGAAACACTTTAACCATTTAGGATTTTCTTTTTTTTTACAAATTACTTTACGGAAGATAAATATGCCAACGTAATAAGAGTAATTTTGATTGATTGCTGATTTTGCTGAGAACAAATGAACACAATAAAACCTTGGCCCATGACTACTAGGATACTTTAGAGAAATAACTTCATTATACAGATAGATCGACCACAGTCTACAACGAATGTGGATAATTATGCTTCTTAATTCTCTTTGGCTCTTGACAACAGAAATCTTAGTATCAAGAAGAAATGACATCTAGAAGGTTAATGAAAAATTAGAATACCTGTAAACTTAAGCATTTGTAATCCCTTGTGAATTGCCACAACAGATCTCATTAGCAGAGAGTGGACAGCATGTCATTTGAGACATCAACTTAATCAGAACATGTACTTTTCAAAGATGAAGAAAGATTTCTTATTTTAACTGATTCTTAACATCAGCCATCTGGATAGAAGTAGCCCCACTCAATCTTTTCTCAAAAATTGTACGTATTAAGGGACAGAAGGGGATAGGTAGTGATGCGAGCCAATATTGTGATTGATGGTCATACAATCACAGTGGTCTTCAATAACAGAACTTTGTCTGCTAAAATATATTAAGAATAATCCACTGATGGATACTAGAACATTCTTCTAACTGCTATTGGCCCAGAATTTATCAGTATAGATGATAATGTTCATTCTCATATGTCATAGGGTGATGAGACCTGAACTCTCATCAAGCATGCCTGTGATACCATAGAACTGCAAATTTGAAAGCTATTCTGAGGGTTAGTAGGATTAGTTTCCCTCCAAGTTCTAAATTATTTTATTGGAAATATGATGGCCTATTGCAATAATTGCATAATAGTTAAATGTAACTACACATTTTAATTTGATCCTAAGAAATACAACGGCTAAACTTGAACGTAGCAGCAGTTTTTTTTGGGTTATCAAAAATGAGTTCAGAAAGATTTCTTTCCCTGTAAATATATTATTATATTAACAGGGATAATAAGAATAAAATCAATGTATTTTATAAAGTATGCTTTAAGTATCTGTAGGTTTACAATACAATAGAAATACGTAAGGATAATCAGGCTGATGAGAAACCAAGTTGAGTGGTTAGAAAACTGGTTCCTGTAGTATGTATTATAAAGAATTTTAAAATTTTAGATTCAAATTTTATTTGTGTTTTTTTACATTTATTTAATAAAAAATTTTATACAATCAGAAAATTTGATAAGGTTCACTTTTGTTATTCATTTCCAACACATCTTCATCGAAGTTTATACTCCCTCCATCCGAAAATATGGTATACATTTTAAAACACATTGTAACGTGTTCCCAGGATGCCCTGGAGAAGTCTAAATCTCACTTCAAATAAAATAATTTTGTATTTTGAATTTTATGAATAAATACTATCAATACACTTAACCTACTTAACTGAAATGCAATTTCTTCTAAATGTATGCCATTTATTCGAACAAACATAATTTTAAACTATATACCATGTTTTCGGACGGAGGGAGTATTACCAAAATCACATTGATTTTCTTTGGCAATGCCTTAAAGTTAACAACAATAACATATTTATTTCATGATTTCTGTGCAGGGTTCTATAAGTGCAATAGCAGTTTGATTATTTATTTCAAGGTAATTAAGTGTCATAATGAAGCTAATTTGATAATAATTTTTATATTCGTAATATTATAAAATTAGAATGCATTGTTTTTTTTTTTTTGACAAAACACATATGATGCTACTGGATAAATAAATGCAAGAAAGTTTTGTTTTAACTGTTTTTGGATATTAGTCCATTTAACTTTATATATAAATATTGATGTTGATTGTTATCTTGTAATTCTGCCTAACTTGATTATTCATTTTATTGTATTCTTTTAAGTTTTCGTTTATTTAAGATATTTTTGTGCTGCTTTCATGTATGACACTAACTTTTCTCGATATTTAATTTATAGCAACAATCTCAAATCTTATGATAACAGATAAATGTGGTAAGCTTCTAATTATATTTCTTAATATAATTTTTTAATATAAACAATTTTTAATTTATTTTTTTTATCATAAGCAATTTTTGTAGTATGCCAATAATATTAATAACTTTTACATGCTGCTTTTTTTTGTTTTTAGTTAACAGGCATTGATTGTTTTATATTCTACTTCACACACTAAATATATGATTGATTTCACCAAAATCTTCTATTCTGAATTTTATATTTATATATTTATTCATATTTGATATTGTTCTTATCTTTGCCGACTTTATCACGTCATCCTTGAAACTAAATTTTTTATTCCTTTCATCTCTGCATTCAATTCATTAGATAAACATGGACGTGATTTTAATTTTAATAAATGATCATTACTTGGCTTGAGAAGAATCTAGCATTTTGCATTGTCCATAAAAAGCTTGGTTTTATTTTAATGTATTTGCATTAAAATAAATTATGTATTCACTTGAATTCCTTTAGGCAGAGTGTCTTCTTTAATTTCTTTATAAATAGATTGATATAATTACTAGACAATTTTTGACAGTAATTTCATATAAACAATCCCATTGTTTACTGCTATTATCATTAGTAAAATGTGAAATATATTGTTGATGAAATAGAAGAATTGACATCTATGTCATCTTTCCATACTTTTTAATATAGTCAAAAGTAACAAAAGTCATCGTAAACCACATTTTTTAATTGATCCATTTGCGTTATCTGTAACATCTATCAGTTTGTGGCAACTTACCTTCCATTGAAATACCATGTAAATTATTTAGCTCGTGGTCAATTGCTTCTTTTTCTTCTCATTTTTGCTCTTCTTGTCTTCTTTTATATAATTTAGATTCTTGATTTTACAGAGAATGAGTGTTTTCATTTTGTTTTGCTTTTCTAGCTTTCTGTAAACATTTGTCATTGAAATTTTAGTCTTTTAGTTTTATTTATATAATTATCTCGTATTTCACTTTCTAAAATACTATCAATTTTATGAGATAATCTTGAGGTCTATATGTCCTATTGTACTCTGGGATTAACATTATTAATGATTTTAAACTGTCTTAAATTAAAGTATTTTAATGATGGATTATCTCCTAAGAATGGAGGACTGATACCGTATCACTTATATATTCCTTTTCTTATTGGATAAAATCCTTTTAATTTCTTTATCTCTTCATTTTTTTAGAATATTGTGCAATTATTTTTTTTCTTTTTTCTTTTTCAGAATTACAAAGCATTTATTAGAATAATTCATATAATATTAATATCCTTCATTATTAGATACATTCGATAAACCATTTGCATCAGCAAATATACATGGTTTTTCTTTTTTCAGTGAACTGTTTTATGGTGTTTTCATGGCATTTAAAATCTGGAAAATTGTCCAAAGTACTTGTCTATAACAAATCTTAATTTATTTTTGTACTTCAAAAAAAGTCTTAACTTATTTACATTAAGTTAGATTGTTTTTGAAGTTTTTCTCTATAATGATATCCTCTTCAATTTGATTTTTCAGTCATTTTGGAATCCTGATAATGAGCTTGTCAATTGTCAAGCAGAGTTTTCTCTACTGCACACTTATTTTTCCATTATTGGTATTTGCATCTAAAAATCTTCCAATAGCAAAGGTAGAGCCAGCTAACATCCAGCAAAACTATAGAGAGTTCATTATCGTTCTAAAACAGAACATGTAATACTCATTGAAGTGCCACATTGTTACCTTAAACACATCCACCAATGTCTAAATCCCGAACAACATCCAGTATTTGAAAGCCAATAACCTATAACACATTGCTAGTAATACACAGGGCAGCGCTAAGGTATGTTGGCGCCGGGGTGCCAGGCAAAAGTTGCCGCCCCTAATAAACTAAATTATTTGCCTCCCGCTGCCCAGGTGCCATGCACCCCTTGCACAACTGTTTGGCACGGCCCTGATAATACAGCATAATTGACTGTAATATAGATAATTCAATACTGATAATGAGATTTTGTTAACCATCATGTTTTAATATACAGTAAACTCCCAATTATCCGCGGAATTGAGTGGCGCGGCAACCACTGATAAGCGAATTCCGCGGATAATCCGAAATACGACGAAAATGGACGAAAATCAACACAAAATTCTTTTAACATGTTTTATTTACATTAAAATGACAGTACATACATTATAAACAATTATTTAACTTTATTTTTCTTTATTTCCTTACTTTTTAACAAAAAAATCGGTTAATTGTCTCTGTTTTTTCGTGTCGAAACACGAAAACCCCTACTTGGACGTCGCTAAATGTGCCTCTTTTATTGTATACCTTATTCTAGAGTAAAAATTTTTTGGTAATTCCGTAATTTATTGCACAATAAAAAAAAAATGGAAACGGGAGAGGTCCGTGGATAATCAAGAGTTTACTGTAGAACTTTCGCTCACAATCATCATCTGTGAATTTATTCCCATTTATATTCTTTTGCCAGTTCTCATTTTCATATCCTTTACATCGTTAAAATTTTAAAAAGTTGAAAATCGATTACATTCAATGAAGGGGTTGACCAGCCAGGTTTCCAGCTCTGAAACCCTAACAAATATTCTTAGGATGCCTTAGGATCATTGATGAATATAAGGAGGGAGGGATGAACAGGGCCCTGGAAAATATATCTCAAAATGAATGGAATGGAATTGACTTTATTTTCTTTTTTAGTTGAATGGCCAATTGAGGGGATCTTGCCCCTCCCCTGAATTTCTATTTTTGGAGGTCGGCCCCTCCAAAATAAAATCCTATATATGCCCCTGCTTAGGATACCAAGTTAAAGAAAAGAAAGTGGAAATAAAACGTACTTGATAAAATAAAAATGGAATAATGGATAATTATCCATCAGTTTTGGATCAACAGGAGGACAGCACAAACTTTTTTTAATTTCCACTTCTTTCTTTATTTTATCAATGCACATGAAACTTTCTCACTCATAGTTGCACTGCATCAAACCTCTCCTAAACTATTTATGAGGTAAAATATCCTGAGGAAGAACTGCGAACATATTCATACTGACCTGAGCTACCTTCTTCAGAAAGCAGTTTAGAGGATCCTCATTGATTTCAAGCAGATGCCAAATTATTAATATCTAAATTTTGGCATTTGAGGTGCCTAAAATATTTATCATGATCAACGCACATTTTTTGTTTTCTTTTATAGAATTTTGACAAATTATGTGTCGAAAAACTTTATTAAGTTCTTTATTTATTTTTTATTGAATTATTGTCTTTTTAAATTTATTGTTATATATTACATTTCTAAGTGCATTATGTACTTATGTAAACATAATGTAATTGTAGTTATATAAGTCTTATGTCATCTTATTTTTACAAAAGTTTGCAGTATTTTAATTCATTCTCACCAACTGTTTGTAATTACCCCCAATTTCATCAGAAATCTGCCCAAGCCATAATACATTAGAATTAATGTAATAATTAATGTAATAGAAGAGACAGTTTTCCCCTTTAAGCCAGTAAGAAAACTTCTTACAGATCACAGTGATAGCATCCTTTTCTGGTCAGTTGGCATTTTTGCTAAACAAAAAGAGATCTGTGAATAAATCTTAAAGCTCCACATTATGCATCTTTAATATTTGAAGTTATTGTGTATACCAATAATTTATATTTAGATTAAAAATTAAATAATTGTCTTATATAGTTTTCCAGTTCTGTGTGTTGTCTGTGTATAATGCACTCCTCTGTTTGTAACGCAGGAGAGTTGCCCTGCAAAATCTCACATGCAGATCTACTGTGTGTAACTCCGCAATGCCTGCATTCGCAATCATAGGAGGTTTTTTGAGTGAGCCGGTAATTTTGTATGGCCAGCTTTATGTTCCATTGTCACATTCACGAAACAGATACAGCATCAAAGTACTCTCCAAACAAAAAACCAATGGTCAAGGTCATTTGTTAAATGATGCTCTTAGCAATGCATTCATTTTAATTTTCTAGCCCTTCTACAGGGTTATTTAAAAAGTACATGTCAGACATACTACAAATGAGATGCGAAGACGACACCTTGTTTATTGTGTAAGAAAACTCAACAAGTTACAGACATTCAGTGTCAGATACTCAATAGTTCCGCGATTGGCCACCAGGAGTCATTGAGTGCAAATGGCGGCCAACGTTAGGGAGCAGGCATCACTTGAATATCATCACAGTTGTTCCATTACCATTGTCCAACGGCAGGAAGGAAGGATCCTCCCTTCGACAATTCCATTCACAGGTGGCATGCACAATTTGTGGGAGACGGGGTACCTGTGTAATGGAAAAAGCAGTGGGCATCCATCAGTGTCTGAAGAGAAAGTGGACCAGATCAGAGCAGCCTTCCTAAATTTCTCCTTTCAAATCAACTGTGAGAGGCAGCAGGGAATTCAACATCCTGCAACCAATGGTATGGCATGTGTTACAGAAGCGTCTACAAATGAAGCCATATCGCCTAATGTTGCTGCAAGTGTTAACACCTGGTGACCATCACCACAGGGAACTTTTCTGCCCAGAACTGCAACAATTGATGGAATCAAATGATTTTTGTGACAGGCTTGTGATGAAGCAATGTTTCATTTGTGTGGAAAAGTCAATCAAGACAATGTTAGAATTTAGGGGACAGAAAATCCCCACTGTTTTGTTTTGAGTGTGCATCCCCCAAGATCAATGTGTGCTGTGCTGTTTGCAAATTTAGAGTATATGGCCCTTTTTTTTTTCCATAGAATAGACAGTAACAGGAATGACTTACCTCGATATAAATGGCTTCCACCCCAGCTAGTGATGACAGCACTGATTTCTTACTATAACAGGATGGTGCCCCACCCCATTTTCATTGGGATGTCAGGACAGTTTTAAACCAGCACCTAACACAGTACTAGAATGGGCACGGTATCGATGGTGATGAGAATCTCCTATCATGGCACCCCTTTCACTGTATTTAACACCATATGATTTTTTTTCCCTCCGGGTCTATGTAAAAGATCATGTTTTTGTCCCCCCTCTACCTGTGACTATCCTGGAACTTAAGGTGCATATCGAGGCCGCCATCGGAAACATCACTGCTGATACACTAGAGAATGTATGTGGTGGGAACTGGACTTTCGTATCAGTGTCTGCATAGTGACACATGGCACCCATATTGAGTATTTATAATGCATGTCTGTAACTTGTTGAGTTTTCTTACACAATAAACAAGATGTTGTCTTCGTATCTCATTTGTACTACGTATGGTGATTTTTTAAATCATTTTGAGTAATCCTGTATATATAAAGGGCAAATACTCTATCTAAAATAAAAGCCGCCACATTGTTATCCCGTCATTGTTAATGCAAGTATCTTAAATTTTCATAAATAAATTACATCGTCATTAAATTTAATTAAATATGTCCTTTTCATTTAGTTCTCCTTATATTAACTTAATTTTATACTTTTCCTCAAACTCTTTTAATTAATTTTTGTAAATTAGTAGCCTAATTATCTTCTATGACAATGAAACTAAACCAATATGATTTATCCAACTTACCTAAGATTTTATATTACTTATACTGACCATTATGAATTGACTTAATGTTTACAAATTCTTCACGAATTTTCTCTTAGAAGTATGATCTCATTATTAATCTTGGTGCAAATTTAACTTCTTCAAAAGAAAAAAAGTTAAAAAAAAAAAATCTTTGAAATTTTTTTTAAATTCAATTAATAATAAATGATTAAAGAAAGAAATTAAATAAATACTTAACTCAACATATTATTGGCTCCAAATGTTTATTCAAAAAAAAAAATCTCATAACTGTTTATCAGTACGGTACTTATTTAGGCTAATTATATTCATTTAGGCCATACTAACAATTACTGGTTAGACTTGCGTTTACGGTTCACATTGTGCTTCGTTGCGGATCGCGCGGAGCGATACACGATCCTCGTACGGCCTTCAAAACAACTTTCATGCTAATGAGGTCCGTAGGACCGAATCGTTTACTACAATTAGCTGTAGGTTAGGGTAGATTAGGTCTGCTCAGCTGCAGGATGTATGTATTGGTAAATTTCCTAACAATTTCATTTTCAAACCTGTCCGCCATCTTGAATATAGTCCTAAAACAGACAGCTGAGCCATAATCGCAAGTTTAACCCAATTAGTTAATATAAAACTGTATGGCTTTATACTTTCTTTGGAGATATTGGTTTTTCAATGTAAATTATTGATGTAGATGATTGCAATAAGATAACTTTGTCATAATAAACATTACTGATCGACAACTGCAAATTTGTCTTGGATAGAAGAGAAGCATAACAAAAGAAAAAAAAAAGAGACAGAAGAAAATCAGAGGAACTATCAACTTGTCTGCTTCTGAGAAAAACATTTTGAGAAAGCTGAAATGGACAATTTATTATTTGAATCCTGCATATACGAAATTAAAAAAAAATGATATATTGTACAGAAAGCACTGTTAAAATAGAATAGCAACAATTGTTAACCACAAAAACTGATGGATTAATACAATTCTGGAGTTTTGAAAGAAGATAAATTCGATCATTTTATTATAGCAGAAAGACATTATTGTTATTAGTTTTTCTGAGACTTCTTATAAATTGCATAAAATATTTATGTTACATTGGGATGTGGCTTCCCTTATTTATTTATTTATTTATTTATTTATTTATTTATTTATTTATTTATTTATTAAATAAATAAATAAATAGTTGTTTCTAATATTTTCCCCCAAGTTGTAGAGTTCATAGTTCTATCTCAAAAGAGATACTCGCCCCGTCCGAAAAGAGAGTCCCATTTCACACAAAAATTTGTCCGAAAATAAAAGAGTCCCATTTTAATTTAACACTGTTATTCGAGATTATGGATCAATGTTAGGGATTGAAGGACATTAAAAACAAAAACAAACAAACAAAATGAAAGTTTTACTCAGCATTGCAAAAAACCAAAAGTGTTTATTACATACTCATGTGTCAGCCTTGTGCAGGCCTCAATGAATGTTTTTAAAGCATAACAATTCAAACTGCGCATTTGAATTATTAATTAATAACAATGGGTGCATTGTTATTGCATAAATTTGTTTCTCAAAGAACACTTGTTTCTTTTTTTTTTTTTTCTATTTTTCTACTAATAAATAAAAAAAAAAAAACCAATTTTTGAAATGGGACTGTTATTTTCGGACGGAGGGAGTTTTTTTTTTTTTTCCTAGTTACCTTCTAATCTGTACGTTGATAGAAAGAAGACTTGTGTTCTTCTTAGTTCTGTACATATGTCATTGTAAAATATTTATTTCGACATTTCTATTTGATTGAAATGAAAATTTTCATTTGCAGTGCATTAGGTTACTTCACTGCAACACTTTCAGAGTTGACACAGTATCGTCAAATCGTAATTTTACAGTGTGATCAATATACATATAGGGTGATTTTTCTGGTCACCCTATCAATATATATTTTTGTTCTTACAAAACTAATGATGTTAAACTTACTGATGTTAAGCTGCTAGTCCTTTTTTTAAGGGACCAGATTACAAATTTTACTATGCAAGTAGGATTAATTGCAAAGCAAATCTCTGAAATTACTTTGAAGGGAAAAACTAAATTTATTATGTGTAAATGCACAATAAAAGTGAAAATGAAATTCTTAGCTTTATCAGTTTAATAGCTCTTGCTATTACAATATAAACAGTGAGTGTGATTTGAAATCGCCATCAACAATAATTAACAAACTATATCATTGCAAAGGAACTATATGTTGGCACAACTTTTTATTTAATAAAATTGTTCCAAAATTGTTCCAAAAGTATAAAATTGCTACAAATTATATAAAAATCTTAGTACGAGCTGCTTTTTGTTAAGTTACTTCATCCGAATCATGATTGGATAGACTATAATCCAATGCTATTAGAATGTTAAGCTTGCATTTCTTATTGTTTAGAAATTATTTTATTTTGGCAATTTTTGCTAAAACTACATTATCGACATTGTTGTAACTGTGATAACTCACGCACAGAGATACTTTATTATGCAACTAATAATATATTAATCCGTTTTGTATAAAATAGATTAAATAATTTAAAAGTGTAAGTTGCAAGTTTTCGTGGCTTAATCTGGTTTTGATAAATGATAACACAAACAAACAACTAGATGGAATTTATTGAATTTATGCTTAGTAATACAAAAGTTAGAGACGAAAATCAGTGTCTATTCAATAAGGGAAAACCAATTTGGAACATATCTGTTATAAATGAGTAACGAATATAAGTAACAAGAAAAAAAAAATACCTGAAACCGAGTAGCAATTATTAATACTAATTGAGGCTCTTCTATCAAATACTCCAAATAGCCCTAAAACAACATATATTTAAATCTTCACTATGTTAATCTAGAGAATGGGAAGCGTAAATGCCCTTGCCAAGTAAGAACAGTCTTGGAAGCGCTTCCAATAGATGTTTTACAGGATTGAGGTCCAGAGAGAATGTAAACCAATTCTTTATTGGATATAAATGTTGGTGAGTTTCGATGATGATTATTTTTTTTAATTCATTCAGAAAGACGACATTTCTGCCAACTGTATTAAGTGAGAGGCTGAGATGTTTTTTTTCTTCAAGCATCAACAGATGATCCATCAAAAGCAATTTTTCAAGATATTCTAAGGCTCACATTAGGTCTGCTATTCATCAGGATTAACAGTTAAATAACAGGTTTAATAATTATGAAATAATATATTAATCAGTAAAATGAAAATTTAATAATACAGTGAAAACTCGATTAACTGTCACTCTGTGTTATCCGTCATCGTTCGCAAAACCTACTTCTCCGTAAAATACGGGACATTACCGCGAAAAAAGCTCGAGCCTTGAAGACACAGAAGAAGATGACTGATTACAGCTTTAACATATAAACCTTATTATATAGTACTGCTTATGTTTATATTATTATTATTATTATTATTATTATTTGTTTGGTGTTTGACGATATCTATTTGTTACCTATAGATTTTTCTTTGTATTAATTTATTGTTTGCCTTTCGTTCCAAATCAGCATTGAAATTTCGTTACTATACATGTTTACTGCGAAATTTCTGTTATCCGTCTATTCGGTTAACCGTTACAGTCCCGACGGTGACGGTTAATCGAGTTTTCACTGTATTTTTCTTTAAGAAAATTAGACACACATTAGAAGAATAAAATCTTTTTGTTTAGTTCTTTTTCCGGACTCAGAAAAATTTATATAAAAAAATATAAGGAGTAAATAATCTTTAAAGCTCAACATTGCAATTTTGTTCTTTGAATTTAAATTTCAAATATTAGATTCAATATTTAAGAACTGCCTAACATTTCAGAACCATTTGAGGACACCAGCCATTCGTCTTTCAACAGCAAAGAGAGAGGGAAAAAAAGAATGTGTTTAATTATTCACCTAAAATGTATTAAATGAAGAGAATAATAACAATAAAAACATTATCCATAAAATACGTTATAAATAGAACTTATGAATAAACACTAAAAATTAAGATAAAGAATATGAAGACTTACAATACTCCAAACGTAAATCTTTATTCCCAATAAAATGTAAAAAGCTTAGAGAGACTATTGTATGACTTAACAAACATTCAACAATCTCTCTCAGCTGAATCTTTGAGCTTCCAAATAGCCATGAAGACGCTCTCGATAAGGAAATAAATTCTGTAATTATTTTTTTTTTATACGAATTTTTTTGTAAATAATAATACCTTATCATTTAGTTAAGCTTACATATAAGTAACGAACTTATTTTTATTTATTTTTATTAACAAAACATTTTAAAGTCATTAATAATAAATAAACACCACTTCATCAAAGACAAAACAACATTTTCATCTTTATTGAAATATTTCGTTGACAGCAAATTGTTGAACTTACTCCGGTAGAAGTTGGAAGCAGAGAAATATCTTATGTTTTCTCCATTAAATGGAGGATTCGTTAATAAAATAAAATTTAAATTAACAGACAAAATCAGAAATCACATTGATTACACTGATATGCAACCATTTTGCTTCAGAGAAACTATTTATATTTTTCAGTTCCACACTATGGGTAAACACAAAAGTCATATTTAGTTTTGTTTCATCAGGTCCAGTTTTTGAGAAATTATGATTTTACGGAATTTCTTGAAATGCTTATTGATGACAAAAATCCACTACATATATCCATACATAACTACAATTATAATTTATAATTATACAATTATAATTATAATTTTTGGCATTACTGAACTATAAAATATTATAATAAAATATAAAATTTACAATTCATATAATTGCATGTACCTTTTTTATAATCCAAAATATGTAAAAATTTGTTGTTCGATTCACTTATTCCTAGAGAAAAAGTCCTTTTACCCCCATTTCATATTAAACTTGGAATCATGAAGCAATTTGTTACCAGTCTTGACAATGAAAGCAACATAATTCCGTATCTAAAACGGAAATTTCCTAGAAAGACCGAGGCAAAAATTAAAGCTTGTATATTCGAAGGACCACAGATACGCGATCTGATGAAAGATTCAAATTTCATGACCGTCATGAATGAAACAGAAAAATCTGCATGGTTGTCTTTTAAGTGCGTGCATGAAAACTTCCTAGGAAACAAAAAAGCTGAAAATTATGAAGAACTTGTTGATGAAATGTTAACAAACTTCAAAACACTGGGTTCCAAAATGAGTGTTAAACTTCATTTTCTACACAGCCACATCAATTATTTCCCTGAAATTCTTGGTGCTATGAGTGAGGAGCAGGGTGAAAGGTTTCATCAAGACATCAAAACATTGGAAACGAGATATCTGGGCAAGTGGAATGAATCTATGAAGGTAGATTATTGTTGATGCATAAAAAGGGAATCTTCTGAGAGTCACCGCAGAGTATCAAAACGGCGAAAGATTTCGAGAGACAACTAACCAATCTTATATCAGCAGAATCAATATAAGTTTTTTATACTAGTTAGTCAAGGTTTTTCACTTGTCTTGACACTTTCATAACTCAGATTATCCCATTAATTAATTTTTTTTAATTATGAAGTTTGGCAAATTTCTTGTTTTTTGAGTTTAAGGTGCAAATTTCAAAAAAACTAGACCTGATACAAAAATTCTGAATATAGATTCGGATTCAGGATAGTTGAGTTTACTAAAATCAGTTGTTTTCTCGTGAAGCAGACTGAAAGGTAAAAAATGCATATCAGTGTTATTAATATACAAGTACAGATCGACCATCACTAATCCGGCACTTCGGGTATCGTAATTTCAAATTTATCCGAGTGGCCGCACCAACCTGCCACCACTGTTTGGTGGCGCTACATGCTGTATAAACACTGATAGCATTATTGTCTGTTTTTGTTTAGGAGAACCTTCAGCGCTTTTGTGCATGCGTCAGGTCTCCTTCGATTTTATCAAAATAGGCGTGGGAAGAAATAAAGAGGGGATGTTTACTTTTTATCAGTGTTAGTTTACTACCAGCTGTGTTCTATTTGTGCTTTTCGGGAAAGAATTATGGAAAGAATAAATACTATTAAAAAAATAACATGTACTAAAAAAAAAAAAACACAGGTCTTAGGAAAGTGCCCATCTCAACGTATCACTCCTTTGCGGGGTAGAATCGTCCGCGAGTGTTGATTCTCGCTTTTGAAAACGAACAGTACTTGCAAACACAGACAAGCCATTCCAATGTGTTTTTCTCCATTTATTGTTATAACCTGCTCACTTTTAGCTTCAGACATGGTTCCAATGAATAAAGGAAATGCAGTGATGAACCTTCTTCTGTAAGTCAACAGAATTAACTATACCATTTATTTTACCTGTGCTCCATTAAAATCTCACTTGATTTTCATTTAATGTTTCTTTTTCTTTATTAACCAACTTGTACTGATTTACGGGACATTTTAAAGGTAGGATGAGATGCTTAACTGTTGGGTAAAAGGTGTATTCTAACCTAACCTTCTGTGATCCGGCAAAATCATTAATCCGGCACCATACTGGTTCCAAGGTTGCCGGATTAGTGATGGTTATGGAATACCTTATGGTTGACATTATACAAATAACTATAGTTACGAATAATCAAGAAAATATTGCAATAGATAAAGGTTTTGTCTTCGAAGAAGAGGTGTTTATTCATTTGTAATTCAAGTTTTATAGTTATAGTGGATAACTAGGTAAAGTTTAGAATCCGCAGTAAATAATTAAATTATTATTATTATTATTATTATTTTAATTTTACGTTGTGCTAAATTGTTTTTTGTTGATATTTTTGTTTCAAATTGTTTGAGGATAAGTTGATTTTGTAATTTTTATAAAATTTATTTAAATGTAATTTTTTTAATATAATTATTATGTATTAAAATAAATACAGCACCTGTTGATAAGAATTTAAATTCCTAACGGGACTGAAATGTAATTTAAAATAACTAAGAAATAAAAATAAAAAAATAAAATAAAAATTCTTGCTGTAAATTTTCTTATGGTTATTTATATTTTTGGCTACCTTGGGTGAGAGTTGCAACTAAGATCCACAAATTTTCGCACCATGTCATCTGTCTTCAAAATAAATGCACCTGGCTGATGAGTCCTAATAAAGACAAAACGACCTTCCCAAATTCCCATGGACGACAATTCAAATATGATTAAATTACAAAGCTTTTTCAGGCAAATAATATTTGCAAAAATTATGAACACAAAGCAAATAATTAAGGAACAACATATAAAATAAACGAAATAAAAAAATTGTAGAATATATTTTTTCTTTTCCATGATTAAAATTGTCCTTCTCTTGGCTTATCTGAGCTATTGAGCGCTGGATAGCTTTAACTCAGGAGAGCTAAACAAGCTCGAACAGACGTCCTAGTCGGGATCAAAGGCTTCCTCATTTATAAATGGTTTTAGAAACAGTTCAAAATAATTTGGATAATATGATGAATAAAATTACTGAATCATCACAAAAAAAAAAAAAAAAATCATTCTATTGCATATGCTGAACGCCATTTGTGATATGCCGATTGCTTGAACTGGTTTCTTCTTTTAGTGACCCATTTGGGAGCTATTGTGATAGCGACCAAAATCGGTAGCCATTGCGTTTGCCCCTGTCCATGTCTGTCCACCTCTAACAACTCCTGAACGGAAGATCGGATCGACAAACGGACTTCACCATCTTGTTTAGAGGCTCAAACAACGTAGGAATGGGGTATTTTCAGGGGCCAACGCCCTGTCATGTTCGAGATATTTGGCTTCCCGAACGAAAGATCGGATCGACAAACGGACTTCACCCTCATGTTCAGAGACCCGGGTCTGTCAACAAAGGCCCCCTTTTCCCCCAAGTTCCATATATTTTAATTGTTTTCATTGCATTTTCGCTATTAACTTAAATATTAGAATGCAACCATCTCGTTTTAGTTATCAGCTATAGTTTGATGGTTAAGGTTTCGGATTCATATACTGAAGGTTGTCATTTCAACCTTCAGTATATAGTATATATTCAGTATATAGTATCCGTATACAGTATCTACTTTTTTTTTTCTCATTATGCGAGGGTTTGTTTGTTTGTTTGGTTTTTTTTTCTTATTTTCCTAACGTTTTTTTAATTTTTTTTCCTAATTTTTTTCTTATTTTTCCTTAAGTTAAGGTACTTCCTTTTTTAATTATTATATTTTTTTTTATTTATTATTATGCTTTAGCATAAAATTATATTCACTTGTTTTTTTTTCCCATTTTTCATGAACTGGACACTTGAAGATGTAGTTTTATAAACAGTAAATGTTAATGACTATCAATATCAATAACAAACAAATAAATACATCCTAAATTGTGTGTCGGGTTCTTAAATTACAACTTATAACAGGAAACAGTAATGAAACTATACTCACCACTGCCTAAACGAGAATTTCAAATTAATAAGCAGAAAGTTACTACACCAACATTTTGCTGCTAACACACATTACCATAGGCCTTCTATCCACTAACCAGTTGATGAACAGAAAGGTCAGCTCTACTCAATTCATGTAGTGAACGAGTTTTTGCTCCGTCCGTGAAATGGACACGCGATTAGAAGCCACTTCACGAATGGACAGAAATTTGTTCAATTTCATTACCGGGCTGTTACATTGTAAGGCATGACAATGTAGTACTATAAAAATACAGTCAATTTTAAATCGTTAAGATATGACACTAGAGAGGGACCAAATAATAATAATAATTGACCAAATTTAGCCAACACGAGAATCAAGTCATTGTTGATTTTGTTTTTTGATTCTGTATAAAGTATTTACGATTCTATCCATACCTCACCCGACTGCAATTAAATTACACTACCTGTCACGTCTTAGATTTTCCGATGAAGGATAAAGGATTCTCAAGCAATACTATTGTCGGGATTAATATTGTAAGATCAGTTTCTGAGGTCTGCTTTCACCGTCCTTCTTTACTTCTTCTCCTCGCTTTTCTCGTCGCTTTTATTCTCCTCTTCTTCTCTTCTCCTCGGAAGAACAAGCAGCATATTTCTTCTTCTGCATCTCTCACGTGTAAATTATATGAAAAAGAAAATAAAATATAAATAAATAGGGTAAGTCCAAAATAAATAAAAGCATTATTAAATAATGACATCGTTTTATATAAACATAAGATTAATAAAGTTTATCAGTTGAAATAACAATAAAGAAATATTAAAACAACACTTCCTAATCCACCAACAAACGAAATATTTATTATTGGTGGATTATGAAGTGATTGTTTATTATCAATTAATGAGACTTTAAGTTTACTAACATTCATCCTAGAACAACTGTTTCGTACTATTTGGCGATCATCAACTAGGAGCACCTACCAGAGCCTCGAAACAGAGATTGCAAAAATCAGTGTTTTTATTTACTAGCTGACGATGGCCAAATAGTGTGAAACACCTGTACTGGATGCCATTAAATGATTAAACGAATAATATCATTGATTAATGTTGCTTTGTATGAATGTTCCTTTTAACTCTCAATGTCCTTTACAAATTACTTACAGTGACTTATTTCATGATCTGCAAATTGTTTTCATTGTGTGTTTTAAGCTAAAGGAGAATTTCCTTTACTGTTTTTAAATCAATGAAGAAATAATAATTTAAGAAGGAAAAAAAAAAACTTAAATCTAACGATAATAAGGAGTTACTTTTTAACCTAACGTGGTAATACTTCTAACAAAAGGAACAAACAATGGTATTCACTTCGCTATCTTGTTTTAAGAAAAACAAAGTAAATTAAAGTAAATTACAAATTTAGGCTACGTTTACTCTTATTCCAATGTAATTTCTTTAAAAATGATTCTGTAAATATTGTAAACACCTGAACATATTTATACATAACAAAGTATTTGCTTTGAAAGCAAAGCAAATCGTAGACGTGTTGTAATAATAATGTTACATTTCTTCACTTTAGTTATCTTCTTTAGCAACTGCAGTCGATATGTTACTTTTTATTTGTTTTTTATCAAATTTTAAAGATTTATTTAAATAACTATTATTAAATAACTCAGTGACACATTTTCTGAGTGAGTTCCTTTGTTTTTTCCGTTATCAAATGATAAAAACTTTAGTTCAAGTTAAGGATCTGAAGACGTCTCATTCCTAGTCTACAGTCGGTGCGGGGAATAATGATTCTCCCAGAATGCAACACAGCTTATAGATTGAGCTCTCCTG
>JAFIDM010000007.1:48047571-48057999 GCA_023159025.1 Thereuonema tuberculata
GGCTTATATTCGCCCTTGCTTAAAGATGTAGTTTTATAAACAGTAAATAAAAAATAAGTCATTCAAACTCTTCGAATAGATGACCTTTTGCAATCGCAAAATTAAATAACTATCAATATCAATAAGAATCTATTTTGCTGCTAACTGCCTAACACATTACCATAGGCCTTCTATCCACTAACCAGTTGATGAACAGAAAGGTCAGCTCTACTCAATTCATGAAGTGAACGAGTTTTTGCTCCGTCCGTGAAATGGACACGCGAAGAAGCCACTTCACGAATGGACAGAGATTTGTTCAATTCATGAAATGGATAATTTCATTATCGGGCTGATACATTGTAAGGCATGACAATGTATTGATAGTATTATAAAAATACAGTCAATTTTAAATCGTGAAGATATGACAAGAGAGATGAAAAGATACTTAAAAAAAATATAATAATTGACCAAAGTTAGCCAACACGAGAATCAAGTCATTGTTGATTTTGTTTTTTGATTCTGTATAAAGTATTTACGATTCTATCCATACCTCACTCGACTGCAATTAAATCTTATATTACATTACCTGTCACGTCTTAGATTTTCCGATGCAGGATATAGGATTCTCAAGCAATTCTATTGTCGGGATGAATATTGTAAGATCAGTTTCTGAGGTCTGCTTTCACCGTCCTTCTTTACTTCTTCTCCTCGCTTTTCTCGTCGCTTTTATTCTCCTCTTCTTCTCTTCTCCTCGGAAGAACAAGCAGCGTATTTCTTCTTCTGCATCTCTCACGTGTAAATTATATGAAAAAGAAAATAAAATATAAATAAGTAGAGTAATTCCAAAATAAGTAAAAGCATTATTAAATAATGAGATCGAAACATAAGATTAATAAAGTTAATCAGTTGAAATAACAATAAAGAAATATTAAAACAACACTTCCTACTTCCCCAACAAACGAAATATTTATTATAATATAAACTTAACGTGTCGTAAGAACAAGATTCGAAATAGCCAACAACATGGACACAATAAAAATAAAAATAAAACCCAATTAAGCGTTAACACTACATAAAAAAAATCCTAAAAACCGTTTACGTACGTTTCAAAACCGCAATGACAAGGTTTCTTTCTCGAAACGTATCATAAAAAGTAAAAAACTCCTACCTCATTTACAATATCCCTAACTAGGAACCGTAGGAGCCATGACTAACTAAACACGTTGTAGGAGAGTTTTTTTTTACTTTTTATGATATGTTTTGAGAAAGAAACCTTGTCATTGCGGTTTTGAAACGTACATAAACGGTTTTTAGGGTTTTTTATGTATTTTTAACGCTTGATTGGCGTTTTATTTTTATTTTTATTGTGTCGATGTTGTTGGCTATTCCGAAATATTTATTATTGGTGGATTATGAAGTGATTGTTTATTATCAATTAATGAGACTTTAAGTTTACTAACAAACATCCTAGAACAACTGTTTCATACTATTTGGCGATCATCAAATAGGAGCACCTGCCAGTGAGTCTGAGCCTCGAAAGAGAGATTACGAAAATCAGTGTCTTTATTTACTAGCTGACGATGGCCAAATAGTGTGAAACAACTGTACTGGATGCCATTAAATGATCAAACGAATAATATTGATTGATTGATTTTTCTTTGTATGAATGTTACTTTTTAACTCTCAATGTCAAGATATGTATATCAGATATGTAGACGATATTTTTGTCATTTGGGAGGGATCTGAGAGACAGTTCTCCAGGTTTTTCAATTATATCAATGCCACCAACCAAGATACAGTATAAATTTTAAGTTTGAAAAAGAAGATATAGGTCAATTACCATTTCTAGATGTTTTAGGCAAAAATGAGGAATCAGGTTTAACATTTGAAGATTATGGTAAAGAATACCAAAGTAATCACATGTTAAAGTTTTTATCTAACCACAATTTATCCACTAAAAAAAGCCATTATTTTCAATAATTTAAAGAGATTGACGGACTGAGGATAAGAGGAAATGGAATAGTAAAATCATATGTCTGAAAAAAAGACTACTACTGAATAAATACCCGGAAAATTTCATTATGTTCACTTTTAGAGAATTTTTCAAAAAGAAATATAAAATTGATAATAGAAAGAAAGAAGAAGAAAAGAATTATAAGTTTTTAAGATTACCTGTAGGAATTCAGTTGAATGGAGAAGTTAGAGAAGTTTGTAAAGATAACGATGTAAGGATGGTGTACTATAAAGGTAACAAACTGTTTAAAAAAGAAAAATTGGAGGAGGAGAAATTGTATAAAATGGGAGTGGTTTATTTATTGAGGTGCAAAATTTATCAGGAAAGTTACATAGGGAGCACAGGTAGAGCTTTGAAAGAACGTGTCCAAGAACATACAAGGGCATATAGGAATAATAAGAAAGCGATATCAGAATGGGCGGACCATTGTCTCCGTTTGGGCCACGATCCAGATCCTCTAGTCGATGTTATTTATGAGACTCAAGACGAGTCAATTAGGTTAATTTTGGAATCATGTATTATCAATTGTTGTGAATGCATGAATAAGGATAAATCATTAAAGGTTAATGAAATTTCTTTAGGAATCTTTAGAAAAGTTTTAAAAAGTAATACTAGATTGAATAAATTATTAAAATTAGTGTAAGTCTATTTGGTAATTGTTTTAATTTATTGTTATGTGTCATTGTTATGTTCATTTTATGTCCATTTTTATGTTAATTATTTTATATTATCTCGTTCGTTTAATACATTTACATTATTATGTTTCATTTTGTATGAGAACAGAGTGTTTCTTTTCTTTCCTTTTCTGTTTTTTATCATTTATGTAAGGAGGAAACACCTTGAGAAAGTCTTTAGGTATTAAAGACGAAATATTGGTATGTGAAGTTTGTATTCTGTATTTTTGGAATAGAAGATTTATTTCGATGCTACTCCTAATTTGTTTTTTTATCAAATTTCAAAGATTTATTTAAATAACTATTATTAAATAACTCAGTGATATTTTTCTGAGTGAGTTCCTTTGTTTTCCCGTTATCAAATGATAAAAACTTTAGTTCAAGTTAAGGAACTGAAGACGTCTCATTCCTAGTCTAAGGTAAAAACATATTTTCTATTAAAACTCATTAAAAAAAAATCGAAGTATTGGAAGAAGACTGATATTTTATTTATATTCAAGAGAAGAATTACAGAATTATATTATTAATAATTCATGACATTATCTTAAAATTACATTGAAATAATCAAGAGTATTATTTAATAATAATTAGTTCCTTAAAAGAGATTTTATTTAAAAATATAGATTAGAAGACAGAGAAATGCTTCCGTCCCCAATATCTACCTATATTATTAAAATAAAAGTTGATTTTTTTTTCTGGACTTATATCCTTCGAAGCCATAAGACAAAGAAATACAAATAAGGTGGCATAGTATTGAGGATGCTCACATTTTCATTTTTATCTACGTGGGTCAACCGGAAGTCATGTGACTTTCGATCAAATATGAGGCCTCCGAGACGCGCTCGCGGGTTGTGAGAAAGCAGTCGCGGTGAGAAAATTATCTCAGAATCCAAGATCATGTGATCACAGGTTTGCTAGTGAAAATTAAAATGAAAAAATGAACAAACAAAATTGGACTCGAAATGTGTTTATTAGTTCTTCAAAGATTGGATTTCATGATCATAGAATATTTTATCAAGCATGTTATTAAACAATTACCTCCTCACAATCCGAAACACGCTTGGAAGTAAAGGTCTATTTTGAATCAAAGTTCTCCCTCACTTATCGGGATAGTCGTGTAAACAAAGTTCTGTTTTCATCAAGAAAGAAATTACTTAGATATAGGCTGTCAATGAAAAGAATATTTTCAGTAAATATGAAATATTTAAAACAATGCTGTTTCTTATGAAATGCATAGACTCAAGTGATAGATTAACTGTCCACGTTGATGACTGAAGATTTTAGATATATGTCAACAAAACCAAATCAATTTGTTAACATTTCTTACATGCAATAGATGACAACTATAGTCCCACCACGATAACGTGACGATCGGAAGGAACCCCACGTGATTATGACGTATCTGTTTTTCAGCCAATCACAAACAAACGTGCCTTAAAGCACAGGTCTCTATTATTTCCCTCAAAATGTCGCCCCAGATTATTTTACAGAGTTGCGCTCAAAAAACTGTTTTACAGGTTGAAGATTATTTCCGAAAGGAATTTTTGTTTTGTTTTGTTTTATATCTGTTGCGTAATATTCCTCGAAACCTCTGAGAGAGGCTAGTGCTGACATCATGGGGTTGGTGCTACGTCGAATCGTCACGATATCGTGGTCAGATTTTATCAATGGAATTTATATTATCTATTCTATTCACAATCTAAAAGTGAATTATTTGTAGTTATGAAGCGAAACAAATCACATAGCTTAAGGGAGAATGACTAAGTTAATTTAGAAATGCAATGTTATTAACTATCAATGGTAAGAACGCAGACTTTAACAGACATAGCTATATCCCTAATAGAAACAGATTCAGTGAAAGCATTGCTACGGCGTTTTTAAACTGTAATTTCTTCTCTATCTATAGGAGAGGGTGCAGTAAAGAGATGGATAACAACGAGAGAAACAGAAATTGATAGAAAGAAAAGCAATATAAAGAGATTGGGATTTATGAGATTTAAACAAGGACAAGTGACTTAAGAGAGATGATTTGAGTAAAAAGGACTGAAGTGAAAGACGAACATTTTGCTTACGGAACTCAAGTAAATAGAAAAAAATGAATATCGTAAACGAAAGATTTACTTTTTTTTTTCCTTTTCTCTACTGGTAATTTAACAGACAGATAAACACTCTATTATAAAAGAATATAGACTGAATCTTTAACTAAAGAAGCAGAAGGCAGTGAACTTCGTATCTGGAATAAGTATGTCTGGGTCTGAGTATTCTAAATACGAATTCCGAAGTTATAGAAAAAGACTGCAATAAAACAACAGTTAAAACCTACAGCGAAAACCATCATTAATTTTGTAAATGTGCCAAAAGAAACGATGGCCTTCGCCAACAACTAAACAACACGAAGAAACACCGCAGGAAGTTTGGAGATTCGTTGAACTTTGATTTTTGTGCCAACATCGTCTATAGCTGCTAACAACGCTTGCTATTTACTTGGATCAATATCAAAAAGAGAGTCTCTTCCTAGTGTTAATTTATCCACGAAGATGTTAAGAACTTTTAATTTGAGAATCCTTTGTAATTTTGAAGAATAAGTTAATCTGTTAAGTCACAACTTAAAACTGTGTTGTAACGTCCCGAGATTAAAATTTGAATAATTCTTTGATGTTTTTACCGTAAAATCAATACCAATTGTTTTGTGGTTTAGGTTATTAAAAGAGTGTGTTTTTTTTTTTCCTTCTTTAAAATGTAAGGGAAACCTGATGAACCATTTGTCAATTTCATGGATGCTTAACAACATTTGAAAGATTTAAGGATTTCCAGTTCGAAATTGCTCAATTAAAATTTTTAAAATTTGATATAATTAATGAGAAAGGAATTAAACGTATTACTTCTTTATAAAACAACAAAGTTGATATTTCTATTATTTCTCAGATTATATTAAGCATTTCCATTTTAATTTCACAAATGTGAAATGTGTGTTAACTGAAAAGAGTCGCTGTATTGTAATGTATATAGATTAGAAATTATATTGTTATTGCTTCATATATTTACTAGTTATAATTTTAGTTTTCTATATCGCAAATAGAATTTTTTAATATTACAATAACAATTAAAAGAATTATATATAAAGAAAATAACACATATATAAAGAATTGAAATTCAATAAGTTTATATAAAAAGTATATAAACAAAAAGAATATCGTATCTAAAGAAGTTTACGTAAAAAAATATAGAAAAGTGTTCGAAAGAATGTAAAGCCTACTTCGTATTTCCTTAAAAGGTTTTTGTACTTAAAATTCCTTATTTTTTTTGGTTCAAATCTTGAAAATGACAAAATCAAAAAGTCTGCGTTTCTGTTAAGGTTATAATATCTATCTATTAAATACAAACAGTACAAATGTTTCATTTCATGAAAACTAAAAAAAAAATTAAAATCCGCATTATTTAGTTAATTGCATAAGTTTAACTTGCGTACAAACAATTACATGAAAAATAACAGAAAAATGCATCAGACTAAGAGTTCACTGATCTGTTTTTTGAAATTGTGATACCGGGAATCCAAGATGGACCATTTCAGGTTTCCTAACCATCGTCAGATGGATCCGCCCAGTATCTTACATCTCAGTGAACTCAGAAACATATAAAGAAAACAAAAGTAAACACCACAACTGTTCTCCATATTAAAAAAAATAAAAACCTAAATAAAGAATAAAAAGGACAAACAATTAATCCCCACTAGCGATCGCTTAGCATGGCTTTTATTTCTCATGTAATTGTTTGTAGGCACGTTAAATTTTTGCATTGTATATATTTCTTGTTTAACAATTAATCCCTTACATGCTAAGCGATCGCTAGCGGGGATTAACTGATTGGCCTTTTTATTCTTTATTTAGGTTTTGATTTTTTTTTTAATACGGAGGGCCATTGTGGTGTTTAATTTTGTTTTCTTTATATGTTTTCCGAGTTCATTGAGATGAAAGATACTGGGCAGATCCAACTGACGAAGGTCAGGAAACCAGAAATGGTCCATCTTGGATTCCCGGTATCACAATTTCAAAAGCAGATCAGCGAACTTTTAGTCTGGTGCGTTTTTCAAGATTACCTTCAAGATTTAACATTGATTGTTTCCAACAATGAGATATTAACAGAAGTTGGATAGAAATTCATTGTTGACATTGCAATGTTTTTCTATAGGGGATATATTTTTGCCGCCTTTTCGCTCTGATTTCCCTACAAGGAGCCATTTGCAAAAGATTTCAAATATAAAAGTTCGATTGCATCTAGTCCTTAAATACCCATTCAAAGTTTCAAGAAGATCAAAGTTTCCATCGAGCGGTTCAAAAATTATTAAAGAATGTGGGAAACAGACAGACACAGACTGATTTCATGACACATCATTCTCTTGGAAAATAAGCTAAAAAAATGGAAGAATATTTTATAAAAAATGTAAAAAAAGAAGTTTATAATGCAGTAACAGTAATTTTCATAGTTTAGTATTATAATTTCTACATAATTTACATAATTTTGAAGTTTATATCATTCAATTTCCATGTGTAATTTTTATATTAATTTTAATAAAATGAAATAGGATGTTATCTGTAGTTATTTGGAGGGGGGGGGGGGGCTATTTTTTGTTTTAAAAACACTTTTAATTTCGTAATCTCTTACTTGATGAAGACCTTTGTTTTTGTAGCATAAAAACTTGCAAACTCTTCCGGTTCAGAGGACGGGATTTAAATGATTAAATAATTGATTTGTTTGTTTAAATTGAATCTTTTTCTTAGAATAATCTCATCAAATTTTTCTTACTTAATTTTGGTGCTTCGTTAATATCTATTTATTACTATTATAACTTTCTTTATGCTTTGTTTTCGTTTAGCTTACGTTTTAAATCTATGTAGGGCTATGGTGTCGTTAGCATAGACGTTTTTATAGGCCGACAGATGGTTCTTGATGATCACGTTTGCACGAGAATAACGAAAAACGCGAGATCTGGCCATTAGCCTCTTCAGCAGGTCTCAAGGATTGTAGTATTTTGAATGTCTGTCACTAGGAAAATGCTAGAGAAAAAATGTTAAAGTTGGATTTTTATCTTCAGCGTAGAGACGATGGATGCAGCGGCGAATAAGGCATCGGTCAAAATCATCTACATCAGTAACGGGGCTTGCTCGTGGCCGCTTCTTTCCCGGAGTCGATAAGCCTTCTTTCTCGCCATTTTGTGAGAAGACATGGATAGAGGCTATTCTCGCGTCAATCACGTGAAATCGCAAAAATTCGAGATCATCAAGAACCGTCTGTCGGCCTATACGCATTTTCTTGTTGTTACTTTTATATCTGCAGAAAGGCCTATTTGTTACATGATAGTTGTCTATTCTCAAAATTCTTAAACAATATAAGGAGATATAGTTTATAGTTTTCTTTAGATATAGTTAATATGTATAACAACATTCCTGTTAATGAAACTTTGTCTCTTTTGGAAAAACACATCTACAAAAACAAAGAACTCTTATTAAAATATAAATTAGATGAATATGTACTTAGAGAATTAGTAGAATTTGTAACTACTAACACTTACTTTAAACATGGAAACAAATTTTACAAACAAACCAAGGGTTTCCCAATGGGCTCACCAATATCTGGCACATTATGTAACCTATTTCTAAACTACTTTGAAAACAATTTGTTAATTAAACTAAAAAAACCAAATTTTGAATACTTCAGGTATGTAGATGACATACTTATAATATGGTTTGGCACTATTAGACAATTTAACTTATTCTTTGAAAACTTAAATAAAAGCTCCACTGATTTAAAATTTAAAAAAGAATTAGAAACAAATGGTGAGTTGAAGTTTTTAGACATCAAGTTAATAAAAAATAAAAACAAAATTGTAATGGAGCACTACAGAAAAGAATTTCAAAGTGATCATGTATTAAATTACCAATCAGGCCATAAAGCTCATATAAAAAAGAATATTGTTGAAAATTGGTTAAGAAGATTAGATTGTAACACCAGTTTTGAAAATGTGTATAAAGAAAAAATTCATGATATGACTACCCTCCTTAAGAAAAACAATTATCCAGAAAAATTTATCAATGACCAAATTAAATCTTACAATACTTTTAAAATTAAAGAAATTAACAAATTTGAAAATAGAATTTATATCCCTTACCTTAATAACAACAGCTTTTGGTTACAAACTTTATGTAAAGCTTACAACATAAACATAGGATTTAGATATAATAATAAAATTAAAAATTTGCTATGTAAAAAAGTTTATCAACATGATTATAAGAAAGAAATGGGTTTAATATATAAAATCACTTGCCAAACTTGCCAAAATTTTTACGTGGGAGAAACCAAAAGAACCCTAGCGGAGCGAGTGTCCGAGCACTGTAGGGCCTTGAAAAATAAAAACAAAGACATCTCAGACGTAGCATATCATTGCATAACGAAAAGCCACGTTATGGACACAAATGTCCAAATTTTATATAAAGAAACCCAATTAGGCTTAAGAAAAATATTGGAAAGTTGTGTTATTAGAAACTCTAAAGAAAAAAATTTTAATAGGTATAAAGGAGCTATAGTAAATTTTAATACCATTGTACTTATTAGAGATTACCTACAATTTGATAACCGAAAAACAGCCAATATTAAGGAATTAAATTATTAACAATATTTTGAAAAATTATAGATTACAATTAATAAGTCAGATTGTAAACAACAATTAAATTTGTTGTATCACCATGCTTTTATTTATTTATTTATTTTTTGTAACAATAAAATTAGTTAATAGTCACTTTGAGATGTTTAAGCATATTGTATCAACAATTAATTTTATTAATAGTTCATGTTTTTAAACCAATGCTGCCAAGCTTATTCTTAATTCTGTTATACCTATATTATTGACTTGAAAAAAGGAATATGTACAGTTCCTGAAAATTTGTCTCCCTTATTAGTATTTTAATAAATATTTTAATACTAATGCAATGTATGGAAGAGTGTGTTTCTATCTAATATAAGAGAATATTGTTAAGTAGAATATAAGAGGAATATGTTGTAGCATTCCATTTACAGTTAAAAAAAGGAAAAGAAACTATTGAATCACTCTCCAATCCGAAGATGTTAGGGGGAAAGTAATATATAAGTTATCGAATATTATTTTAAACGATTTTATTACAATTAACTCATTTACTCTTTCGTTTCACTCATCCATTCTGTTCTCTATGTGAAATTCATAACTAATTAAACTAATTTAACTAATGAGAAATAAACGATCCATTAGTCTTTTCATTTCTATATAATTTAGAATTACAGTCGGACCTCTATTTAACGAACCTCTATTTTGCGAATTTCTCTATTTTGCAAACTTTTCTATGAATCAAGAACATTTTGCTAATTTCTTCGTAAAATAACCTCCAAATAGCGAAGTGCATTTTCTATTTAACGAACTTTTTCGAGGTATCTATTTTTTTTTCTCCTTGAAATGTTTTTTTTTATCAACATTTCCTTAGAGGAATTGAAAGAAATGTGGATACAGTTGAGATAAAAAGAAGAAATTAACGATGATGTGCTGATTGATGATTATCTTTCACTTGATTTTGAAGTTGAGACCTCGGAAACACTAACTGAATCGGGTATTTTGGACAGTTTGAAAAATAAAAACAATAGAGCTATGAGTTGCGATGAAGATGAAGATGATGAAAATGGAAATGATCATGATGCAGAAATAAAAAAAAAAAAAAAAAAAACCTTCCTATGATAAAA
>JAFIDM010000007.1:48058099-48118931 GCA_023159025.1 Thereuonema tuberculata
AATTGAAGAAAATACTGAAGGAGTTTTTAGGGCATTGCAAAGATGCGAGACGTACGAAGAACAAAAAAACTTTTTAAAAAAAAAAAAAAAAAAAAAACCTAGACAAAATTAACAGATTTTATTAGTAAAATATAAGTACGCATGTGGTAATGTACGCTTCATGTCATTAAAATTATTACTTTCTTTAATAATATTTATTGTTTATGTATTTTAAATCTGTTTTATGTAGTTTAAAGTAATTTTAAAAGGTGAATCTCTATTTAACGAATTTTCCATATAACGAACTTTTTTTCGGGATTTAGCGACTTCGTTAAATAGTGTTCCGACTGTATATATTACACAGAAGGAGACCAATATATCCGTTTATTTCTTATTCTATTGTGCAATTCAACATCTAATATTATAGTTTTATAATTCGTATACCATTTACTCTAAGAACTCTGCCGCTTCTTCCAAATCCAACTGAATTAAATTTCTTACTTCATTAGTAATTTGAGAAAATTTTATTTAAAATTTTATTTAAAATTTTTCAATCTAATTATTCCTTTAAAAAAAAAAAACAATAAAAACTTATTATAAACGTAAAAAGTTGTAATAATGTTTTTTTTTTTTTTTTCTAATTTATTTCCGGAATTATTAGGTTTTTACGTTTTGTTTTTAAGGGCTTCGATATTTTCCACAATGAAGAGACTCAGTGGAAAAGAGGCCACAAAATGGTTTACTGTACAATTTTAAGTTTGAGAAAAATTAATAACCTGTGGAGAGTTAGTGTCTATTTGTGTATTTAAACTGACAGTGAAAGGAGATGGTAAATTGTAGATGATGGTTAATGGAATAAATGCTAGACGGTAGCAAAAGAATCAAAATCTATATAGATGTGACATGTGCCCTTTTCCACAATTATAAAGATAATTTTAAGATCTTCCGTTGGCTTATCAATAAGACTTAAATACATTTTATTATTACTTAAATGTGGCGATTTCTAGATGCCAATCGTAGATTTCAAAATATATTACGACTTTTTAGTGGTTTGTGAACAAGTAGTTACACTAAAAACTCGTTTATCCGAAACGATTTTTAGCATATTTTAAAACTACACAAAACATTTTCCCGTCGCTAAAATCAATATTTAATATCGCACACAAGCGATTATGTAATTGTAAGTCTATTAATAACATTATTCAGTACAGTGTATCAATATTGAAAACAGTTCAAAAACAGCTATATCTTGTGAAACATTAACTACACTCTTAACTACGGTAATAGTCTTAGCGCCCACTATATGCTCACTGTAATTTTTTATGTTTAATACAATATATTCCGGATTATCCGAAATTTCGTTTATCCGAAACGGGCGATCAAATTCGGATAAAAGAGTCTTTAGTGTACTTTGTCTGCTTTATCCCATTTCGTTTCCTCTCTGTACGTCAACGCTTCTGAAACTGAGTTCAATTCACCTGATTAGGACAAAAGTAGTTCGGGTTAGTGGAGATTTATTAATTTTGTTCACTTATTTCTTCGATATTCTCTCTAACAAAATCCCAGCACTGTCATTGCGGTGGTGCAGTTCTGCTCCGATTTCCTTTTTCTTTCCTCCAGTTCTGAAATAGTTGTGAAATTAAGGGTTTAAACATTCAATTTCATGTACAGTTCTGTCAACATCTATTAACCTTTCCATCTCTGTTGATGACGTTAATCCTTTACTGTATAATTCCACGACTATTACATTATTATTCTTCATTATTGAAGGACGTATACGTTAGTTATATTAGAGAAACCTCATCGTCTTATTTATTTATTTCATTTCAATATATTCTGTAACTATATCGATTTTATAAAAATCCATGTCAAGGATTTTATCTTTTAAAAGGTCTTCTAGGTCTTCACAAGATTTAGATTTTTTCTTTCTTATCTATTTCTTTTTTTTGTTTATTTCAATAACATTCTATCACTAATGATGAAGGAGTTGAATCAACATAGTCTTCTTTCTGTTTTTTTTTTTTTTTTTTTTTTTTTTTTTTAGGCGTAGGATTATTGATAAATTTACAGGTTGTTGGATCAAAGGAATTCTCTGATATCGTTAACCCTTTGTTTTTCGTTTCTCAGATTCGTTGCTAACGAATGTAGCCTATTTTTTAGTCTTCTGATAAGATCAGCAGACTAATATTCCCGTTTTGTCTGTCCCGTAGACAAGTATCATTAAAATCTCATTAAATTATCATTAAGCACAACAATCGTAACAATTGCATCTTTTGCATGCGCAACAATCAAATTTGTAATGCTGCTCTACAACAATCACAATAAACGCAACAATTGCGCCTTTTGCATTCGCAGCAATCACATTTATAATACTGTAATAAGGAAATTACAGCAATATCAATTATATTTTCTTATCAGAAGACGTTGCGAAGCATTGTGATTGGTTTACTAATCGCTTTCCCTAACTTTTTTTTTTCGCAAACCCTCACAGACACGTAATCATCTTCCCTCGGGAGCTTGGAGATGTATTCGAAGCATTTTACCTATAGCGTGACCCTAACTCTACATTTGTACCATACAAAGCACCATCAAAACCCACAGTCAACTTGTTCATTTTACGATTAGATACATTTTCTTTAATGACATGAGATTAACTTCGTTGATTAAAGTCATACAGTAGTGATCTTTCGATGGGAAAAAAGAAAGATCTTAGAAGGATTTTAACATAACTGCGGCTGTTAATTCTTATGGATATTAATCCCCTTTTATTAGTCTTTTAACAATACATTGCGATAATGATGATTTTCGAAGACTTCCTCTATGTGTACTTTATAAAGGCTATCTTTTGGATGTCAGCAGAAAGTTAGTTGTTGGCATATTGTTTCTATTTTGGATTCTTTACATCATAGGAAATTATAAAAAAAAAAAAAAAAAAAAATGATTTCGGGAATCAAATTCATGTTTTGGTGAAGTCGTATTCATTCTTGTCTGTTGTCGGAGGCTCCGAAGTCAGGGTGCAATATTTGCAAAGAAGCTTTGGAAAGACTTAATAAGGTGGAAAGTACAAGTGAACTTTGCTAAGGGGAAGGAAAAATTCTCATTTTCATCAGGGAATTTGATCAGCAGAACATGATCCACTCTCATATCGTTGCGTGGTCAAAAATAACTGAGTCGGACACAGGTTAACAAGTAGCTACTGACTAACTAACTTCTAATTAACTTCTTTATTTACACAATAGCTTTGGATTCACAGCGCCGAAAAATCTGTCTCTCTTAGGTCCTCCTGTGCTGAGGACCTTGAATGAAATGCTCAGTATTTCTCAAAACGAGTAATTATATTTTACTTATCAGAAAGGTCGGCAGTCATTTGCAAGGAAAATTCTTAATTCAGTAAAATCGTAGCTAATAACATTTAGTTACAAATAAAGAGAAACGATTCTTTGGTGATTGATTGGAAAGATAAGATGATCATGAAGACAAAATGGACTCATAGAAATAGAAGCTCAAAAAGAAAATAACTGACCTATCAGAAACAGCTGTCTGATGATAGCAGAGTAGATTCGGATAAATTCGGAGTTTGTTTTTCAGAGAAGATTCGAGAATGAACGTCATTAACAAGGAAAAGTGCAGGGATTAATTTTTACTCTGGGTTTATAAGATTTTTCGATGCTAAACAGAAAAAGAAGACAAGAGAAGTGAAATAGCTTCAGAAGAAGAAAGAGGAGAAAAGGAAAGGGAAAATCAGAATTAAAGAAGTGTGGTTTCAGTTGTAAGCAAAGGAAGTCAGAAGACAGAAAAATGATACAATGGAAGAAGAAAAAAGAACATGTCTTTATTATCGAGAAAAAGAAATGTTGTAATGGCTTCTGTGCAATGTTGATTCTCACAGTATTGTTAAATTTTATTTGAAACTAATTGGAGGTTTGAATTTATCATGAATTTACAAAGAAAAAGAAAGATCATGCAGCCACTGGAGGAAATCGTTAACGAGGCGGGAATAGAAAGATAAGAAACTACAATCAAGGTGTAAATTCTTATTTAACTTACTAAGTTTGTATAACATTAAGTGATTGATGATCAACAGATACGGTTATGCAAAGAGTTACAAGAAACAAAGAATCCTTCAAAGGAAAGGAAGGATAAATTTAACAACTTAAAATTCTGCATCTGTCATTAACCAAGAGCTTAATTAAGAAATTGAAAACAAAATGTACAAGCTTTTATGCAATGTTAGAGCAATTGAAACTAAGCAGAAAGTAGAAGATTTGAAACAAATAAAGGGTAATTTTGGATTCACACCAAAAGGAATTTTGGAAGTATAGATAAGGATTCAAGCGATATTTCAAGAGAATTCCAATGAGAATAGGAGAGATCTAACCATTGATATACAAGTGCAGAGATTCGAGTATTCAATGAATCTGAATTTCCATGGTTTTCATTGATACTATATCGAGTTCGTGCAACATTTCAGAGCAATCAGAGAAAAAGCTTAAGAAACAATCTGTAATCGATAAAAAAATTCCGATAGACTTTATTAGGATTGTTTTAATAAGTCAACACTCCGGAACCTTCTTACACTGACTAATAAGCTAAGCTGTTTTACCAGATTCTTATTTACATTTATGATATAGGAACGGACTTTTTTGTTACTTGAGAGGCATTAAGTCTGGCATTAAGAAATGGCATTGAAAGGCATTAAGTTTTGTAAATAGTAACATTATAATTTTTTTATTGGTGGTGTATTTGCTAAGAAGAGTTGGTCGACAGACGATGTCTGATTCATCTTCAAGGAAAGACAGTTTGTTCTGACTGAGACTGATCAATGTTTAACCACAGCGAAGAAGAAGAAAAACAAAGAAAAGAAGGCAATTTACTTTTTAAAATAAAATGTAGCAAGAGAAAGAGAAAATAGCGGAGATTTTTGGATAAATCTCGCTGTGAAACTAACGGACCCACATAAGAGAAAACAACCCTTTCACTAGATTCCTGACCCGCATTTTGGTGAACTTAGAACATTAAGGAGATTACAAAAAGAAAAGAAAGTTTCCAACGAGAATGCGGGAAACTGGAGTTACTTTCTTATTGAGATGATTTCCAGATAAAGCTACAAATATAGAATTGTTAACCACGATTTAGTAGAAACAAACTTATACTTGGGTTGGGAGTAATTCTACCCTTCTCCGATTTCTGTGGACAATTAGATAACTAACAGTGATAGCAATGTGACATTTTTGTACTTCATAGAAATAAAAGACATGTGCATTTGAATTACTTTTATTATTATGTTATAAAGAAGATACCAAATTATCAGAATTCATTCTTTGTGCTAATTCGGGAGGCATTTGGCTTACAACTAGTCAGAGAATTGAAAAATGGTGCAATGTAGTCCAGAAATGCTATCAAAGGTGATAATTTAAAAAATATTACAACTAGTATTAACTTCTTATTTCATAAATGAAGGTGCAACAATGTACTGATTCTCATCTGTTTGGATCCGTCAAAAGACTATGTGGGCGGTGAAAGGTCAGTGATGAAGACAACAGGTATCCTCCCGTGAATGCTGAATTGTTCCAAATATATAATAGTTCCATACCTTTTTTTGAGGTCCTTTCTCCTACAATATTTATTGTAATAAAAGATCTTCGACATCTCACAATTAAATGTAATATTTAAATTTATTATTAAAAAGCAAATTTTCGAGAGAATTTCGTTCCCCCTTTCTCAAGCCTATTTACAACAATAAGTTAGGGAAAGTTTTTGAATAATCAAATTATTACATGCTACCAGTACTCACATTTTATTATAATAAGGTTGTAATAGAAGAATTAGCAATAATTAACCAATAGAAAGTTTTCAAATTAAGGTTATTTGTTGTAAGTATCGACATATGAACATTTTTTTCTGTTTCAGGAAATTGTTAATAATAGAAAGTTGTGTTATCATATAAACATTTTGTTAATAATAAATAATGATTATCAATGGGACAAATCTACTCAAAGTTGCAGAGCATCAGAAGAATGAACAATGTTACCACTGAGCTTCTACTGTTGTATTCTTTTTAAGAAAAAAGCACTTGAAAACATCCTCACAAAAAGATTTCAAGCCGAGGATTGGATCAACGTATTGTAGGAGATTTATATCCATATGATAATAAGCGAAATATAGAAACACAAATGGCATAAAGGAGAACCATGTTTTTATTATATTTAAGGCAGAATAAAAGTTAATAGGAAAACTTCTAAGAAACAGTATAAAAATACATATAAACGACCCATAGAAGATACTTCCTTGTACAATAATAAGTCATTATATTTACATGGTATAAAAATGCTTAACAATGCAGATTCGACATAAGCATTCTCTGGTCTTTCAGCAAGAAAAGAATGTTGAAATAAAACACTGAGCCCTCGCTTCATCTGCAGAATCGTAATTAGAGACAGAATCGGAGAATGTTTTTTATTTATTTACTTTTTTTAACATAAAAACAGACACAAATCTCACTAATTGGAATAACAGATCAACGTATCGGGTTTCCCTGCAACGTTATGATTAAAATTGAAGAACAGCGCGCATCTCAAGATTATTATTTTCTTTTTTAAATATATTTATCTTGAAAGAGAAACAGCAAATTCACTAAAACTCATTCTAACTTAACATTATATTTGAAGTGACGTTTGTCCACGGATTTACGATTATACAAAGTGAAAAATTTACAACTAAAAAAGAAATTCTAGTTTGTTGTTTCGTAATTGTCTTAGTATTTAGGAAATAAAAAAAAACAAAAAAGAAAACGAAAATCAAAGTTAAGTCATTCGATTTTGAAAGAAAATGAAGAAAATAAAATAATTGAGTCTGAACAGCTTTCAATTGTCAAACATGTTAAAATAATTTAACGAAACTACCTCTAATGGATAAGAAAGAAATAGAATAATGTTTTTTTAGTTATTCTTTTGTATTCTTCAGGAAAATGTCTTCGAACCCCGAAAAATTGTGGCTAAGCTCAAATGAGGTGATCTACGGTTCTTAAAAGCCCCTAAGAAACAACTACAATGACCATTTGCTTAGGGGTTGAAATCAGATCAGACTAACATTTGTTCAGATTCTCTTCTAAGAGTCTGATAGATAACAAGACCTGTGGTATAATTTTTGTTAAAAGCGGAAATGGAAATTCCATTCTACGCATGCGCATTGCAGTTCAGACTGAAACCCGATCAGAATTCGATAAAATTCATTAGCGAAGCCAGGGTGGATGTATGGGAACGTTCTTTTTCTTTCTTTTTTTTTTTTCTGTGGGGGGGAGAGAGAAAGACGAGAGGGGACAGGTGAGGCTGAATAAAAAAAAAAAGAAAACAAATAAAAAAAAAACTGGGAGTAATAGTTGATAAAACCCTAGCCTTAAAAGCCGGGCTAACAAGTTCCGTTGGGCGAGTTCATTTCCGAAGAGGGGGAAAGAAGAATGGAGGGAAAAAAAAACCAAGTCGACGAACCAGAAGAAGTAGAAAAGGAATATAGAAGAAAAGAAGAATGAAAAAAAAACGTGAGGGAAAGACGCGGAGGAAAACCGGTCATCGTAACCAAAGATCCTTTGATCCATTCCCCTAGCGTTGGACAGACGTGGAGCGACGCCGAGAACTTTGTCATTCTGTCATATTCCCGCTTCCCTTCAATCAGAGTGAGCCAGAGCTCCGTCTTCGTCACCCCCAATTGTCCAGAGCCAAACCCCCGACCACAATATTCGAGTGTGGGTGGATAAACACTCGCTATTAGTGAACATTTTGTTCAAAAGTCATAAAAAAACAGTCCTTCACTGTCTGATTGGAAATGAGCAATTATTACAATTCCATTCTTCTGAAGTGATTTACTGTGAAATATCACCCTCTTAATGAAATCTGTAAGAAATAGACTCTAATCCCTTCTCAGAGGACTTTTCAAGAAATGTGGACAAAGGTATTCCACATTTCTTGATTTCAACACAATTATTGGAAAGGACAACGATTACGACCTTTAGCCACAGTTAATTTGCAGATTTATCGTTTGCTCAAAGAAATAGGAGGTTTTAATTTATTTATTGCAGTATTTTTTTTTTTTCAACATTTCAGGTGTGGTCAAATACCCAGGAGGAAATGACTTTATTTCATTCCTTTGAAAGAAATATTACTCGATATCAAACTCGATTCAGGAAGTACCGTACATTTTTAAAGAGTGTTCATCTACAAATGTGATAATAATAATTCAGATAATTTTAGAAAGTTAAATATATATATATAGTCTAAAGATAATCCTGGCACAAGCTTTGGTTAATAATAATGATAATAATTTATTGCCTTACAAATGTTTGTTAAATATAATAGATATGAGTGTGACTTCCCTGTGCTTAAGGGTTAAACTATATATTTGCAGTTGGAATTATGTAATGGCAGTTTTCGTTTCAGTGACATTATTAATTTTTATAAATTACTTTTAAATTGTAAATTAAATAAAAATAATGGATTTCAGAAGAGCTATTTCTCTGGTAACATTTCGCGGAAACTCAGCAGTCCACCGAAGAACAATGATTTCAAAGAAATACACATTTCAGTTTTGTTTTTTATTGCAAACAGACGAACAAACAGAAACAATACAAATAAAAAAAAACTGGATTTCCTACATTATTTTAAATTTGCGGAAAATTATAGATTAAGAAATATTCCAGGATTTTGTATAATAATAGAGAAGAAGGTCCAAATATGGGTTACCACTTTTATTTTGTGAATTTCACCAAGAAAAAAATTAAGATAATTAATTTGTACCAGTTTACTTAAATATCGAAAATGAGTCTACTTTATGATAAAAGGTTCAAATAAAGAAAAACAAACATTGCTTCAATTATTTATTTTTTTTAAGAAGTTACAGAAATTTGGTTTTTGAAATTGTGGTCCAAATATGGGCTACCAACAAAAATTTACTGTAATACTCGAATTTTTTTGTTTTTAAAAATGTGAAAAAATTAAATTAAATGTTAATTGTCTACTTCCAAAGTCCCAAATATAAACGTCACAATCATTGTGTCCACATAAAACACTGAATACATTTGACCCAAAATTCCCTCCCCTTGTGGAATTTCTAGGTCGCTATCATCTTCAGGTATATTGAATTTTTAAACTTTCTTTTATCCTTTCGAATAATGTTTATTTCTGAGCATTCTGAAAGAAGAAATCATAGATCAATTGGTTTTTTTGCTCCAAGATATTTAGACCTTCTTAGGTAGCCTATATTTAGACCAATTGGTAAGAAACATTAAGATCGGTTTCCGCCATTACCACGTGGTTCTATGCAATAAATAAACTAGGCTGGAACAAGTTTAGAACGCCAGTAATGTCATGCATTTTACAAATCAGCTTTTGATTCAATAAAATTTGATTAAGAAAATAATGAAATATAGCTGTGAAATGTTTCAGTGTAATGATGTAGGTTGATTGATATCTTATCACCACACTGTGTTTGAATAACTTGACTATAGGCGACCAACCTTTCCACTCATATCTCTTTGTTACTCAAGATACAAACCCTAGCCTATATTTGGACCTTTAGCTCTATATCAGATGGAAAATTGATCTGAATGCAAAAAAGATTGATTCATCTATTCATTCATTTATGTGTTTCCTGTTCAATTTGTTTGTATGACATATTAGCGGAATGTTAATGATTGTGTGTATTTAGAAATTACATTTGTGTAACTATATGGGTGTAACTGGAGTAAATGAAAACTACAAAATAGATACACAAAAGCCGAAATGGGTCAATCTCTAGTCTGGGCATTAGCTGTCTATAAATAAGAGTAAGGAAATTTACTACAATGAAGTAATAAATACCCTATTTATAATAGAAAGACCAAATCGAGTCCTCTTATAAAGTAGCACTAATTACTTTCTTTAAAATCAATTACAATTATGAATTCTTATCTTAATCAAAAGCTGATCATTCAATCTCATTTTTTAATCGTCCAAATTGCAGATAAAAAAATACAAATAATTCTTTCCGAAGATAATCATCAAAATTTTCTGTTAGATTTAATGACTGGAAGTAATTTTTGAAAAAAATTAGAATTATTTGTGGATCTTACATATTTTAGAATGTTAATGAATTTTGGCTTTTCGTATTTAATAAGACGGACAATAATTATAGTTTTCAATTAGGGTAACTGCACCAAATAAGGCCCACCTAACGTTTAAAGATTTTTTTATATTTCTACTGCAAGAGTGAAAATTCTGAAAACTGTCTTGAAAGGTAGTTTAAGGTGTGCTGTTATGAAAAAGTGAATTTAGAATTAGCTGCATTTGAAATTCTTTCTGTAATAACAGTTTTGAAAATATAACTGAAGGGCCTTATTTGGAACCCCTGTTCAAATATCAAATTATTCTACATTATTCTACTCATGACATACTTTAAAATGACATAAAACATGTCCATGTATGTGATGTTGCCAAAAAATGGGGACGATTTTTCAAATTAAGTTGAAATAGTAACGAGAAAAGCTTCGGGCGACTTTTACTGTTCAACTGAAACAAACATGGTGAAATTATCCACTTCAACGAACCTAATTTTTGGTGTGGCCGCTAGAAGCCAGGACCTGTCTGAAACATAACTAATCTTGGTAAATTGTCAACGTTCTATTAATAAAACGAAGGATGGGCCTTATTTGGAACAGGGCCTTATTTGGACAATCTACCTTATATTAATTTATATTCGAGATATACAGATTTCTTTGCGTCTAACTTCAATCGGTTACTGTCATGACAGCATTACTTATTTTTGTCTGTTGATTTGTATTTTTCCTCATTTACAAAGTTTAAGTTGTTATGAATATTTGCTCATTTTATTTGAATGAAATCATTACTTACTGTGTTTTTGTCCACTTGTCGTTTGCTGCTTATTTGCTGTCCTCAACTTTTGATTATTGCTCGAAAGCCAAATTTGACATCACGGCTTTCTGAGCAACAATCAAAAGAAAAGGGTACAAAAGATAATGGAGAAGAGAAAGCACCTGATGAACCCTATGAATACAAAGAAAAAGAATATTAAGAAAGATGAATAAAAATTTATTATCAATTAAATTTATCGTTATTAATCTTTTTAAAAATAAAAATTAAACAAATATCAATGAAATAATGAAAGAAAAACAAAAGGAAAAGTAGTTAAACATTTCATTTAAAGGATTTAAATATATTCACCGCAAGAAAACAATAACTACTGGATGGAAATAAAATTAAGTGATAGTTTACTAAAGCAAAATTATTAATAATTAATAGAAAAAAATCAATAACTGTTACTTGTAATTAATTAAAGTTAGTATAGAATTATAATTGTAGATTCTACGATATATATTTCAAAGAATAAAAAATGCAAAAAAAAAAAGACAGAATATTTGTGAAAGGGATAAGTATAATATAATACTGTTATATTAAGAAATAAGGCAATATATATATATAAGGCAGTTATATCTATCCATTTCACAAATTTTCATTTTTTATTTATATTAATTTTTACTTATAATGCATATATTTTTTCCTACTTTCAAGAAAATATTTCGTAACAGTTGTTTTTATTTTAATTAAAGAACATCATAATAAAAGAATGTTAATAAAATTCAAAGCGGGAAATGTTTTATCCATTTTATCTTTTTGATAATTTTTTAAAAACAATTGAAATGAAATCCCTAAAAATGTAGTGATTTTAAATTGCCACCTTATATCTAAAATGTGTCGTCGAAGTCTTTTTAAATAAAAACGAAATTTCGGTGTTATATTTAAATAACTGTTTATCAGAATCAAATTATTGAATCTATTTTTTTCAGTCCCTACAGATTTTCGATTTCTTTCTCCCATCTCCTGAATTCTATCAAACCTAATAAATTGAAATTCATCATTTTCATAAATGATTCTATCTACCTGCTAGTATTTTTATTTGATTCTGTCGTAACGTGCAATATTCGAATATGAACTTCTGAAAATTCATTTCTAGTTTCCTGTTTGCTCACTAGATGGCGCACTCTGTCCATTGCAGAGGGCATTGGAGAGAGGAGCTGATTGGTTGGATTCCTGCAAATTATTCGGACAGGATCAAATAAATAAATAAGTTAACCGCTTCCAAATGTAATACATTTTGTTTTTACGAGATTCACTGTCTACGGCCGCAATTTCCTTTTCATTACAAAGTAAATTCACATGGCAGTCTAATTTCAAATTCTTTTTTCAAGATATAATCGTATTTTTTTCTCATTTCAAAAAGATCTTTGATATTGAGACAAAAACAATCTGCAACAAAACGACTTAAAAAAAGGATGTTTTATATCCAATTTCTCCTTACCTTTGTACCAAGTACAAGATAATAGGATAAAAATAAAATAACTTCACTATCCCCGTTTTCTTCCATCCTACTTAGATGTCTATTCCATTCTCCGCTATTCTCTTGAATTCATTCATTTTTTTTTTTCTAATTTCTAATCTTATTTTATCTGGTATATCCTTTTATAAATAGTAGAAAACATATTTCACAAGATCCTCTACAAATACCAACAGATTTAACGTTATATTTGATTCTATTATAAGCCCTTCAGGTAGAAAATATCTTCTAAATTTTGCCAAGTTCACCGATTTAAATATTAAAAAGCATTCGAGACTGAACTGCACTGTTGTCTAATGCCCTGGTTTAGATAAACATTTCCTCTATAATATAACCATTAATAGTAATTCTGACGTTACCATACAAACTCTTCATACAAATTATTACAAGAAGCTTCTAGAATATATCCCAAAATATCTTTCGAGCGACACAATTTAAAGCCTTCTCAAAATTAATGAAAACAGCTGTATTTGATAACGAAATTGATTATTATTATTACTATTATTGTTATTATTATTTTCTACGGTTACATTGATAAATTGCATTGCAAGGTGGGTTTTTTCGGTTTGTTAAGATTTTTTTATTACGGTACATATACATTTATAAAAATAATTGAATAATGAATAACTTATTTTGTTTCAATACAATTTCTCCATTTCACTCAAAACATTTTGATCTATTTTTACTTTTCTAAGTAGAATGAGTTATTATTAATATTATTATTACTGTATACATTTTCTAAGAATTTGAAACTTCCTCTTTGAGATATCACAACAATAGAATTATTCAATGCCTGGGGGTTGAAGGCCATCCCCACTCGCCATCCATGCGGACAATGCGGAAGATATTTTTTGATGAGATATTTTTGATTCTGTTTCTAAAACCTCTAATGTTGATGTTCTTTATTGAGTCTTTTAGAGATTATTCCTCTTGTAAAAGTTAGAGCCAATTACAATCTCCCGAATTTCTATTTTAATTATTGTATAACAGAAAAAAGCAGCCAGAATAAAATACAGCGACATTTTATTTTTCTAGAAGAATCTACTGGTTTTGAATTAAGATTCCAAGCTTTGCTGTGCTGAGTAGAGAGAAGGAGAAGTAATTCTATTAACTGAGACATCGGAACTTCAAAGCACGATCCACAAGAGCACCTTCCAATATAAACCTCACCCTACAATTGGAAGGAAGTAAGTAAGTCCCCTTATTATTCGTTTCGTAATTTAACACCGTGTTCCTTTGACTTAACTATTTTATAAATTAACTAATTCTTTGACTTAACTATTTTATAAATTAACTAATTCTTTGATGAATCAAACCCAGACAGTTCTTTTTATTAATGATTGGTTCTTATACAAGTACTTTTCAAAGAGAAAAATCAATGTCCCTCCAAAGACACGACAGAGAAAATGGAAAAAAGGTGTTGGTAGAATGGAAGGAACGACCACAATGGCTCATCAGTTTTTGTCCAAACACGAGGAGGAAGAAAGAGACGATGATGAAGAAAAAGCAAAGTCATTCTTATCAACTGAACAAAAATAAAAAAATCCAATCCTCCAATTTACGATAAAAATACGCTAATTACGATAAAAATACTACAATTGTGAACATAAAATAACCAAGGAAAGGGGAAACAAATAGTAAAGAAAAAATTTAATAAACAATAGGAAACTAAATAACTCTGTTTTTTTTTTTTTACATCTGAGATTTATAAACGGATTTATCTGATATTAGATCACAATGAATGAAAAAAGAAATATGATAAAAATTTAAAGTTATAAAATTAAAAAATAAATAAAAAAAGAGACTCAAATATTTTTATTAATGAAATAACAGATTTCACTTAGGTCATTCTAAATTCGCTGATTTCCGTTTTATTGTAAATTCTTTGAACGAAAGTTACAGTAGGGCCATGAAACACGGAATAATATGACAATATCTGAAATTTTTATGCTTAAGTTCAGAGTATATTACATATCACGTTATTTAAGACATACATTGCAATTTACATTTCTTACGTATTGCTGCATTTGGATTTTTTTTTTATTATTATTATTAAAATAGATTTGTAATCGCTGTGAACAGAATTTACGTCATAACACAAGGGCAAAGAAGATTTTCTAAAAAATTTTCTAGTTCACGAAAAACTGTTTTTAAACACATTTTTTTTTTTTAATATTTTATTAAATATTTAAGAAACAAAGACTAATTCATCATCGAATGCAAGAAGAGAAGACAACAATACAAAACACGGATTTTGGTAACAATTATCATTATTGGACTCTCACAGAAGCCATTGGAAGTGTCTCTTCAATTATATATTTATAAAATTAGCCTTCAATCAAAATTTCACTAACAAATATTTAAAAAAAAAAGCAAGTAAAATAGTTAAAATAATTACTTAACCCAAAATAAGCTTTAGACTTCAAAAAAAAAAAAAAATGTAAAAATAAAATATCTATCATGAACCTTAAAATGGATATTAATATATTATCATTTTACTTATAAATTTACTGAATTTTTAGAAAAAATATGCGAAGGGATTTGATAAGATTCTCCAATATGCATTCCTACAATATTATAATGTTTCCATTTATAATAATCATACATATCTTATCAATGCGTATACGTAAACAAAAAGAAATCATACAGTTAGACGACATTGTACTACTGTAAACGTTTACAATCTATTTACTCTACATATTTATTTATTTGTTCTAATAAATGAATAAATCACATTTGAATAAATATCGTTTGCAATGGTCTTTCATTAGTGGATTTAAGAAGTTCAGTCTTCCTAATTTGATTTATTTTATTTTATTTTTTTAATTCCTTGTTATTAATATTAGAAATATCTGAATTTAACCTAATATTATTGTACTCGGCAATATTCTCGTCTTTATTTTTACTCATAAAAATACGTTCATCATCAAAAATATTTTTTTAATTTTATTTTAATAAGTGTTGTGTCTGAGTTGAACAAAAGCCAAATCAGAAACATCTTAAGTTGACAAAATGTGAGAATTTTGTTACGTCAATCTAACACTAAAAATAACTGCTTATGATTGTTATAGATATATTTATTTCACTACAGTTCATTGTTCAGTTTGTTACTGATTTCAGGGTTCTAATATTTTAAATAATAATAATTTAATTCAATTTAAAAAAAATTATTCCAAACTATCGCAGTTATTGAAGGTTTTAAGAATTGAACAACTTTTCTGTTATTATAGACTATTTTGCATAGAAATTTAATGTTTAAACTTCCAAATAAATCAATAAATTATAACAAAACAGAATAACAACTACATCCTGTAATTATCCGTGATCTGTTGTCTCATAAGTTTTGTTTTAATAAATATATAATATATAATTTAATCTAAGAGTTTATTTTTGTAACGTGCTATTTTCTAAATAGGTTGTATAGTTCTGTAAATCCATTAATATTAATGATCTTTTTAAAAATATAAGCTTTTATAACATTCTATTCTTTGTAATATACTTCTTTTTCTAATGAAAATGTACAAATCATGTAACTTACAAATAATAATTTCCGAAGTGTAATTTTTATTATTTTTTATTAATAATAATTTTTATTATTTTTAATAAAACCGAACACTATTCTAAAATGTGGATTTAAAGGAGATACAATTTCTAAACCGAAATTCTTCAAAACATTTTCCAGACAGTAGATATATTCTTTGGTAAAACTCACCCAACAATGATCCACGTGACCATTGGAAATATATCAATGGTTGTCGGATAACCATGTTTTTTACTATTTTTTCCATAATTTTTTTCTGTTATAACGTTCAAAGATGACATTAGTAAAAGATATTAACATCAAATTCGGAGAGTAAGAGATATTAAGTTGATGGTTAATAGTTATTGTTTGGTTAAGATAAAACCTTTTTCGTGATGGCATAAATTCCCGTCATCGGATACATATCGTACAGAAAGTGTTTATGATGATGACGTCACTGACTTATTCTAAAGCAGGTTTTACAGCAGGGAATGAAGAACTCGTAAAACTCGCGCTTTTAATCATCGGAAAAGAAATGTTTTCAGACAATCTTTAAGTTTTAATACTTTTCCAGAAATCTCTGTAACGTTTTGAAGATGATTTGGATAAGTTCATTTCTTCTTTCTAGAATCAATAATCAGGTTTGAAATCAGTCGAGCTTTCAATAAAAATAAGATATTTATAGTATCTATCAATACAGTCAACTGAAAACATCTTCAATCATTAGAGCATCTCCGTAGAACAGAACTTACAGCTCATCTTTCTTTATCGCTCATCTAGAAATGTTTTCGAATTCATAAACAACAATGGAATCATTAAGGATTTCCTACATTTCCTCGTTCGCTCAAAATTTAGTTCTATAATAATTAAGCTCTGACTTTTATTAACCAAATGAGGTTTTTACAGGTTTTTAATTTAATTCAGTTCAAACAATGTAACTGAAATCGTAAATACTAAATCTAGGTATTTCAAAATGCTGTTATTTGGATCCCAGATGACCTTAAAATGCAATTTCGCGATACTCTATAAATAATGTTCACAGATTTGGAAATACATGACATGGAAGTTGGATGATTTATCAGGAATTTTGGACCGATTGAAGTGTTAACAAGAGGTACGTCATTTTCACCATTTGTGTTCTGTTTTCAAATAAAAATATTAAAAAACCAAGGGTTTAAGGAATTATTTATAATATTGTAATAGATATTCCCGTTCAGATTTGTCATGGAAAGATTAATCTGAACTTTGATCAAATGTATTTATGTAAACAAAATCCAGGTGATATTGTCTCAAGGTAATAAGAGAACTCACTGAAATGTATCCAGGAAATAACTTTCTTCAAAATTGAATGCAATTTGGTTGATTGTAAGAGATATGGTCAATAACAAAAATCATTGGTTAAGTGGACTGAAAATAAAAACCGGGCTAAGTGCCACAACAATCAATTTCCATTTTTTGCTAAAATATGGTCTATGTGTCTAGGCCAGTGCGGTAAAAACCCGGCTGTATGATATTCAGTCTGCAAGTACTTCAAACTTCAGCCAAATGTTAGACTTTCACTGTAGCCAGTATTAGTTTTCACAAATGTTTTTGCTGTTTTACTCAGAATTTAGATTTTGACACTTAGCCCAGTTTTTATTTTCAGTCTACAATTGTTTATCATTAAAAGGTTTAAAATCTACACATGAAAACCATTAAGAAAAGGCTTAATGCTCCTGTTTGAACAGAAATATCTTCAAAATAGATAATTCTTCTGGATAGTAAATACCAGAAATTTACTTTCTTGATAGTAACATTAAAACGTTAAATATTGAAAACAGATAAATACCAAAAACCAAGCTGCTGAGCATGACTAAACTGTTTCATGCAAATTTGATGTATACCAGCATATTATTTCTTTCATTATCATATGAGCTCACAACATTTGATCGTTGACAAATATCATTTGAAAATGAATTGATGGAACCTTAAACGTATATCTTGCTTTAAAATCGGAAATCAATATTCTATGTGATTATAAACAATAGAGAGAAAATAAAAATAAACAAAAGTAATAAATTATATATGTTGCGTTGCAAATAAACAGTCGTATAATGTTTCTACATTATTCTTTACTTGAAAAAGGAATAATTAAAAGTCTAAGATATTGAAACTATTCAGACTATTACGAATAACTAACTCCTTTTTAATTTACTTTGGTTAATGATTAATCAAACTATTATTTTTACTGAAAAGTAGCAATACTTGAATATTTTACAACAAAAGTTGACCTAAACATTTAGTAAAGTAATTTCGAAACAAAATTTCTAATTTTTCGCTGAACTGAAAATAAATGCTAAATTAGAAACAAACCCGTTATTCCTTATAATTCCTTGATACACCATGATGTAATTAATCCTAACAAACCATAATAAAAAAAACGTGAACTAAAAACACGGCAACATTTACTAAATGGTATTATATGTAATTTAATATTCAGTAATTAATTTTTTTTTTCATTTAGAAATAAAAAAAAAAATAAAAAAAAATAAAAAAAAAAATAAAATAAAATAAAAAAAAGAATCAAGAAATGTTCTTGAAATTAACTCTCACACACAGCAGAATTTTTAATTCCGTTAAATTAGAAAAAGTAGTCATTATTATTATTTGAAGTTTAATTTGCATTAATTATATTTGTTGTATTTCGTAATTAAAGCGAAATTAAATGGATGTTATTCTTTCAATAAATTATTCTGAATCCAGAATAACCAAATTAAAAAAGAGAAATTTATTTTGAAGAAATAAAATAAAACTGTAGATGGTTTATTAAAAAAATTATACTACTTTTAGATTACATGAGATTTACTCAATGAAATAAAGTGGTAATAAAATGGAATAAATATCGGGTTAGGATATTAATCAAAATTAATCAAAATTTGACGTAATTTTATATCGATGAGAAAAATGAAAATTTGACAACCAATAATATTTATTTGAGCATTGTTGTATAATTAATTAACAATTTGTTTTAATTATCAAATAAAGGACTTCTTCTGAACTTTTAAAGTATGGAAACAAATATTTCAAAAGAAATTACAAATATTACGAAGGTTTATTCACTGCCATTTCGAAATTTAAATATTTTGTTTTTCTGTCATCAACTATTTCTTTAATTCAGAGTTTACTGAAGAATAATCAAAGATAACTGGGGTTTATTTGGAACTTTAGTTTAGTACTTACTAAAACAAGTAAAAAGGAATTTAATCATCAGTATTTTTTAACGATATATTTCACTTATTTTCCATTAGAAAAACTTATTTTCACAAAATATTCCGAAGTGCTTTAGTCACTCAGTAGTCTTATTTGAACCTAAACAGAAATAGACTTCTTCTAAGATTAAGAATAAAAAAATACATTTAAAATCGTAAGATACGAAATCTTCCTTATAAACGTTCTATTTTTATATACTTCAGATTTCAGCGATTTTCATTGAATCATCCGAATGACTGAATAGCCAATCACAATGTACGATTTTCAGTAACTTTTAAACTTTTTTCTCCAAAATAAAATATAACTATTTAGATAATAAAAATATGCTTAAAATATGCTTAAAATATTTACAAAACAACAAAACATTAAAACAATTGAAAATAAGAAAGAAAATGGTTACATTGAGACTCGAGGAAATTCTGACTCTTGGTTTAAAAAAGTGTATTTACACTAACAATGAAAGTAAAGTTCCATCTTTACAAATCAAACCAGGTAAATAAGAAAGCTATCTTGAGAATTAAGTTTTAATGGATCACAAATACAGAAAAGGATATACGAAGATCAAAGAAAGATTAAAGACTCCTAAGGGTTTTTTTTTTTTTTTTTTTTATGATTCATTCAAGAAATTAAATAAAATCTATTTATCTGCCTTATAACAATATAAGCTCTACTTTATAATTTCTAAACAGCGTTGATGAATAGTTTTTAGAATTTTAAATTAAATCTACTGATTCTAAGTAATGGATGTTACAGATAAAAATAGTCTGAATAAAATATTGTTATTTTATTTTAAGAATGCAGTTCCACTAATTCTGGCTTCGCTTCAGTCAATTGCTTAATCGATTATTCCAAGATTGTTAGAAATAACAAAGAAAGGGACACAATTCGCCACTCCGTTTGATACCGATGTAATTGAACATTTCATATAGACTAAAATATATAAATATAGCCGGACAGGGATGTGAAATTTGAAAAACGCCAATAAAAAAAATCATATCACTGTTTCTGTGAAGATACGCCCATCCTAACGTCATCAGCGGCAAAATTTAGAAACAATTTATTTATTAGTTTTTTTTTCTGAGGAATTCTTCTCATCTATATTAAAATTACTATTTTTTTGTTTAATGGGAGACAGTTTTTTGTAATTATGAATAAAAACAAAACTGAACAAATTTTGTCTTCAAATATTTTTAACTGTTTCAAACTATTCTTCGTACGTCATTATCAAGTATCTTAAAAAATATAGGTTTCTTACGAATAATTTTACTTCAGGGAAAAAATAACAATTTAGATTCTGACCCAAAAGAAATTATTTCAGTTGTAGAATGACATTGGATATTTAGTTCTGGGTGGAAAAACAGTGAATTATAATAACAATAACATAACAAAGTAGTCGGCAACATAGTATGATGTTATTACGAATCTTTAATAAGAATGAGGCAAAAGATAATCAAATCGCTCTGAAATTAAAATAAAAGAATTTCAATAAGAAAATGAAAGAAACATCAAAACACAGTATTGTCAACATTTTACTAAAAGCAATGCAGAATTCTTAAGATTTCCTGATTGAACTTGTTTTAATCAATATTAAGATACATTTAGGACAATCCCTAACATTCCTGTGATCCTGACATGTTTGATTTTATTTTTCATTCGGAATCGAATTAGTGACAGATGCACATAAGATTTTGTAGGTAATTTCATTTTTACATTTCCCCGTCTTCGTTTAACACAATAACATTCCAATACCTGTTCATCAGAGGAAAAGATTTCCGTAAGTGAGTTAGAACGCTTCCACTGATTGGTCAGTCGGTTTCTTTGCTTCCCCAATGACTCCAACCAATCGATTAGTTCTTCGGAGGCGACCGCTGGATTCCTGCCGTGCGATCCGGTCTGGCCATATTCCTTGCACGTAGTGACCAGAGTCAATGTCCACGCGTCGGATATCCCCTCCAGTTCGACTGGACTGACTTGACCCTTACGCTGACCCCTACCTCGCCCTGGTCACTCGCCCCAAAAGGGTTGGCGTGCGGGTCTTCCCACCTATTCAAGGACCACAATGGCGGCTCTTAGCAATTTCTGACCTCGTGCCCAGTCAAGGGCCACTAAACCAGTTCGAATGATATTGTCTCCACGGCGCGTGTGTCCATCGGTGATGATCGAATGGCCTCAGGTGATGGAACTGGCCCAGTGATAGGACCAATTGTACCCTTTCCATTGAACTGGTCAGTGATAATCATTCAGTGCTTACACAACAATTTGCCACTAGACCTCATGGCCACTTTGCCTTCCCTCATGCTTTCACTGATTAAGTCTTTGCAATGCGGAAAGATCTGACCAGTGAACGATATTCACTCGTGGCACACAATAGTATGCAATCAATAGGAAACAGTATTTCGTATCTATGAATTCCAAAGAACATTCCAGAAAAAGCATTTTACAGTGTTAGGTAATTGATAAAAACAATGAATAAAAACAAATCCAACTGTGTTAACATAATAAGACAACATTTCTAACAGCAGTAAAAAGGAGTTTATTAAAACAAAAGAAAATTTAATTTATTATTATTTTCAATTATTTTACAGTAAGTGTTCTAATAATTTGGGATGTAAAAATAATACTTAGGGAAAGATGTTAATTAAAGAAAATTGAAGAAATCAATGAACAAGAAATTAATTGCTATAGTTTTATAAGAGATTGATTTTTATCTTAAATAATAATATGATAACAGAATTTATTTAATTGTTAAGCAGTTAATATTATTAAGTTATGTTAGATATTTTATTAATAATTTAATTTTTTGAAAATATTTAAATTATTATACAGTAATGTAATTATTATTTGGAAGTAAACAGTTTAATTTAATTATTAGAGTTTAATTGAAATGAGAAATTTGAATATGTTTAAATTTAAGAATCACAATAATTTCTTTTTCTTAAAGCGCTAGTTAATGGAGAGTATGATGAAGAATACAAATAAAGTAAAATTAAGACTGGCTTAAATGTAATTTAAATATTGTCAATCGCTTTGTTCTACAATGTATGTATGTTAAGTTGTCTATGCAATCTTAAGACTAACTACATAAAATCCGAAAAAAAAAAATCACTGTATTAATATTTAAACAGATAATACATATTTGCTCGTCCTCAATATAATAATAATCTCCTAAATATACTAACTCTGGGTGATGTTATTTCTTGGAACTTAACAATTTCTTTTTTATTAAATATTATTATGTAAAAGTTTCAAACCATAGGTGTCCCCAGCAAAGACAAAATGGCGGGTCAAGGACCAAAGCACATATTGCCAAGTGTAAAAAAAAAATATGTGCAAGAATGGTTAAGAATGTGTGATTGTGTCCATAAATTTTCTATTATTATTATTACTATTATGATTGTCACTTCTCTTAATTTTAGAGAAACGATTTTAAATTCTTTATATTTAATTTTGCCGATAGGATTATACATTGCCTTTTATTAATTGTTTTGTAAAATATAGCCTCGAATCAACCCTTATAAGAAAACTGAAATAACAGTTAAAAAGCGGATGAATTATAATAATTCAACGTAGAATAATCTAGAAACTATAACTCACTAACATAACATTCATCAACTCATATAAATAAATAAATAAAAAAAAAATCAAGAAAAAAAATATAAAAAAGATAATTAGAGTAAAAGTAAAAATAACAATCGAATAAAATTCCAAGTATTTAATAAATAAGATACAGATGATTAGGAATAAAATGTGTTTCTTTTGTTGTTGCAAACGAAATAAAATGTTACATCATCATTGTTAAACAAGTTCTATGCAATTAATGATCTGTACTTTTCAGTAAAGTTCCAAATAACTTAATAGGTTAAAAAATAATAACACGTTTCTCTTTCTTATTTTTTTTGGTATTTTGCAATGTTATAATCATAATGTTTCTTTCCACTAGCACTTTTGCAATATTGATGAAAAATGTATAAATGTTATTCAATAATATACGCGACATATTAAATATGAATCCCTATCCATACATAAAATTAAGTTAAATTATACATATATGTAGTAAGTTAATATCAAAAATATATACAACATTTATACTATAAATAATTTAATTTTATGTATAGAGGGAAATTAATAAATAAATACGTACTTAATTATAATATTTAAAAGCGGAAAGACTTTTAAGTGCTAAAACAATTAATAGCCCATAAAGTTAATAGAACTAATAGTAAACAGAGAAATGAACCAATATATGGAAGAAAATATACTTGAAAGTCACAATGGGTTAATGATTTCTTCGTTTTCAAAACGAATCAAATCTGGTTTTGTTTTTTTAAATAAACTTTCACTGAATTCGTTTCTTATTGGAGATTTGATTGTTATTACTTCATAACTTTTACAGATCTTATGGAAAGAAGATGAAGAACGAAGGATAATTAGAAAGTGATAAGAAGTTTAAACGTGGAATTAAAACATTCAGAGAAACAAAACGAATAAATAACAATATTTACTTAAAAAGAATCATTATTTTAAACAATTAATTCATTAGATAAGAAAATAAAACAAAATAAAATTAAGTTTTATAAATGTGTTAATGAACACTTGTATTAATGTAATAAGTTTTTCGATTCTAAATCAGACCTTTGAGATAGCTGTTTCAGGATTGTCATCCTTCGTCAGTAAAACGGTTCCAGAATTAAGTAGGAAAATAATATTAATAAAAGAGTGGCTCAATTTCAATAATTCACAGCAACAGATTTTCAGTTGAAATCGTCATCTGAATTTCCGGGGTTCTTTGTTTTGTTTTTTTACTTTTTCATGAAAGAAAAATAAGAAATTGAAATTAAATATATTTTTTACGTTTGATTTCTATGACAAATAGATGTTTAAGATTACTGAAAGTTTTAAAAGACAATCGTAATTACATTTGGAGAAACTAAATTTACTTTAGAATAAAAAAAAATAGTAGAAATAAATAATTAATTGTCCATTTATTTTCATTGAAAAGCTTAAAATTTCATTTAGAATATTTTCATAAGCAAAAAATACAATTGAGGAAAACTAAAAAAAAAATAAATATCGGTTTCTCAAAACTTAAGCAATACATTCTAAGTTTCGGTTTAGTGCTACGACTTCTAATTACAGCGCTCTCACTGTCCTCAAGAAGCAAGCAAACGAATTATGCCCTTATATATGTATATATATTGACCTATAGAGACAAACTTTCCATGTAGGAAAGTTATATTAAATCCTTTTTCACTTGTCATTAAAAGACCGACATTTTCTTAATTCTTTCTTAATAATTATTGTAATTTTGACATATAATAAAAGGAACCACGATTTTATTCTTATAATCAGTCCAAAATAAGAATGAAAATATTTAATTGGGATAAAAAAGAAAAGAAAAAAAAAACCTGCTTTTGGAGCAAATAAATAGTTGCAATAAATTCTAGGACACCGTGATATCGTTTTTATTTATTATATATAATTTAAAAATTACAAAGAATAATGATCTTCTTTGATAAGTTCTGAAAATTGATGTATTAAAAGTGAACGAAATATATAAGTTAATAAAGTCATTCTAGCAAAATCTATAAAAGGCTAAAGCTGGAGCACTAGAAACATTGACAAACACTGGGTTGTGACATGTTCTTATAGGAATGGAAGCAATTCTCCTTTGAAATACCTAGTACTAAATTCTTTAATATATCTCAGCTGTATATCAATTTCATATAACACTATTAAGCAGTGCATTGCCCACAGCTGCCTAATTACTGGAAATATTTGAGAAATTTTTGCAATGGAGTGTAAATGTAAGCGAATCCTTTGTAATCTAACACTCTGTACTTGATTTATGAGCGAGTTTTGGCCGAGTTCACTCCTCGCCTCGTTACAGTGTTGGCTTTTTGCCTTTCCTTCAGTCTCTGAGGGGAAAAAAAAAAAGAGGGAAAAGAATTGAGATTCAGAACATTTTATTCCTTAACATGAATAATTCACTGTCTGCAGCCAATACAAAAGATTGGACCAATCTTAACTTCCACTGTAGTTTCTCTTTCTTTTCTTTCATCAAATAAAAGATTCAAAAGAAGTTTCCTGAAATTTGAAAAGAACATTTTCATTGTTTTTCATTCATTTATTTTCCTTATCTCACTAACGTGTTCAGGAGATCACGTGATCTGTTCAAATTGTAGACCTCTTTGTTACAGTGAGAGAAAAGGTAGCTGTGAAGTCTTTATCAACGAATTAAAAAAATGACAAACTGCTTCGAAATTAACAACTCCTATTTCAGAAAAAATAGAGTTCGTAATTACAGTATTTATAACTCCAGATTGTAAAAATCCTGCTGGTAATATCTTAGAATTTCAGCCAACTACGTCTACTTTATGTCTACAACAACATAAAGAGCTACTGAATTTTTTATCACTATCATCTGATGTGTGCTAATAAGGAAACGGTCGTCTTGAGATTGCAATCTTACCAATGTCTGAGTTTTTATCTGTCTACAAGATCTACTTGTTGCAGAATAGACCAGAAATTTATGGCCCTAGATCTAAATATTTTTCACATCAAAACTACAAGAAAACAAGTGGTGAAAACAGTTCCGACAAACATTTAACATTACTTCCTTTTACAAAACACGAATTTATCACAAATAGCGTCCAGGTCAGCTGTTTTATGGAAACCTATCAGTTCTGGATCTTCCCATTCGGAAACATGAAAGTCCACAGGGTTCAAAAGTGGCAAACAACTTGAAGAAAACATAATAAATAAAAGAAAAAAAAACCTTTGTATTTAAGTAACACACCAAGGTACTTGAAGTGACTGAAAATTCCTACAACTGCAGTAAATCTACAATGTTCCCACTGTGGAAATATGTTTACAGAAACAAAAAAAGATTTACCATTCGGTTCCGGCTAAATTATGGAATAAGAAAACTTAAATAACGCGTTGTAAATTGTTTTTCTTTTATTATTTAATAATAATAATATTTACTTCTTCACGAACTTCTCCTGACAGTGGTTTCTGTTTGTGGACAACTCTCTGTTGCTCAAAAGTATTTAGAAGCACCTATGCTGGCTGATGATAGAGGCATGAATTCTTTTTGATTTGAATGTACGAGATTCATATTTATCGTCTATAGAATACAAGCGCTTTAAAGTATCAAGAGATGAGATATAATAATGAAATTGCAGATTTAGTGACTTGGATAAGAAAATCCAATTCACTAAATTTTCTTATCCTATCTTGTGTTTTGGTAGATGACCACTTCTCTAAATCTACAATTTTTCTTGACAATGTATTGAAAAGTTACTTGCAAAACAGAGTTTCTAACACATTCAAAATCATGTCAAAAATTTTATATCAGTGATATTTTTGTCTTTTGTCATCAACACTTATTAAAATCGATCTACAAACGTTCTTTTATTCTATATTTGTAAAGATTAATATCTGAAAAACATTGGTTTATATTATCACGTGATCAGCAGGACTGGGACCACTTATTTTTGCCTTAAACTGTGAACATTGTGTTTTACTGAAATAAAGATAGACAAAATGTTTACGTGTTTTGCACTGATTGGAATCAACTAATTCTATCAAAACAAAAAGAAATAAATTTGTAATTATTGTGCATTCGACAAATTTTAGCAGAATTGCGAAAAATCACCAACATTATTGGAAGAAGAAATAAACCTGATGAAATATATATATATTAAGAAAACAATACATAAGTAAACTATTAAATACTTATAAAAGTATTTATCCAATCACAATAGGAAACACAGATTTGTGAAATATTGAAATAGCAATGATACCAAGAATAGTAGTTAAGAAGGCTACGATTTCATTTTGACTTAATTTCTTGTGTGTTTTTGTTTTTTCTTTTTTCTTAACTCAAATTAAACGCCTTAAAAAGTTAATAAAAGATCTGTTGTTGAAATGAGGATTTATTTACGTTTTTTTGTTCTTACTAAATTGCTTTTTTTTTCCCTTGGTGTTTTATCTCACAATAAGCTCTCACTCTCTTCAACCATTGTTCAAAGACCCCCAGCCATTCTTAGCGAACTTCCCTGGAGCGAAGAAAATGGATCAATCCCAGAAAAAAACTCTTGAGAGAGGGGAGAAGATATATATATATATAAAAAAAAAAGAGGAAAAAAAACAAAAAAAAACAAAGGACCAATCGGATTCTGCAATTGAGGTACGTCATCAAGGTCAAGCCAATAGGAAGAAACGCAAAGCTCAGGTCACGTGGGGAAGAGAGGGTGGGGGGGGTGCAGTGATCGAATCAATCGAAAGATCTGGGGTTTGATTGGAAAAGAAAGAGATGAAATTGCTGAAGGAAAAGAAAAGAAATTCAACAGAAATCAGTGAACCAACAAATAAATCGAATCGTCCTTCAATCAATACACGACAACAATTACAGAAATAAACACGTCACAATACTTTCAATTAAAACACGTCATGGGATTTTTATTTCGAACACGTCATATTACTTTTTGTTTACAAGAGTTTTACCTTAGCTAACATCACAGTATTGTTAGGTAGAACGTACAGTATTTTGTTATGATACATTATATTGTATTTACTTAGAATATATCACAGTATATTTATGGTTTAGAACAGTATTTTCATTTCGTCTAAGACTAAATCATCTAATGTATATAGAAATTATCTGAATGTTGTCGTAGGTATTTCATTGTACATGTGCTAATATATAAGTACACGATTCAATGAGCTACAATAACATATAAGACAATATATGTATTAAAATACAAAAATAACTTCAAAAATAGAATCTAGGCTGGAGATTAGAATAAAATTGGAATAAAACTCAAAACAAATTTCATCACAATTCATTGTCTTCTGAGAACTATTTTGAGTAAGGTTTACTTCATTATCAAAGAAACTGAAAACTATGAATCTTTACAATATCAAATAATTTGTAATAATACAGTGAAATCCAAAGAAGATTTAAGAAAAATCCTTTTTTTTTTTCAGCAAATGTAATAATAGTCCTTGCTTCATTAATAAAAAAATATAAGTAAGGTTTTAAATAAGATTATCTTTCAATTAAAATAATTTCAGGATTTTTAGGTAGAGAAAATATAATTAGTCTAAAATAATAATTATAATTCAAATAAATGTGAAATAAAACTTTGAAAAGAAATGATTTTAACAAATTCAGCTCAAAATTTCCTTTAATTGTGTTTTGTTTGATTAAACAACAAAATCAACAAATCAACACAATTTGATCTACACGTAATATCATTTAAAAAAGAAATTTCAACTTTTAATTTCCAAAGATTGAAATAAAGTTGGACTTAGGGCTATATTCAATGGTCTAAAAAATAGAAAAATTATAATAGACAGATCGGTATAGTTGCCAATAAATGGAAATCATCAAATTTCGTAAAAATTGCTAGTTTTAATAACTTTTAATTAGATAACTGCTGTAATTTTCTTATTTAATAGCAGAAATACTGTGAAATTATTTAAAGTCACTTAACAATCAAGAAAACGACTTCAGTGTGATTAATGAAGATAAGTGTAAGTGTCATTAAATATATATCCACATAAGCCTACAAATATATATATATATATATATATATTTATGTGTGAAATACAAATGTAAGCTTTTGATATTTTTCCAATGGCACTGCATTAAATGAAATAACACAGCCAATTTCTATTCTTTTCTGGCAGACATCACTTTTATATAATAACAAGCGATGTTAAATAATAATCTTGAATTATGTCATTAGGCCTAATTACGTTTCCTTCCAATGGACAATTCTTTTGCTGTTTTATCTTCACATTAGTTCAAGAGTAGGAAATTTCAATTTCATGTCCTCAAACTTGCCAACCAATGTCGAAATGGCGGGTGTGTTGTTCCATGGGAACCGGTTCCGTTCCAATGCTCCGTTCCATAAGCGTTTATGATTTACGATATGTGGTTCAGCTGAATTTATCCCAAACCACTGGACAAGAGACGGTACAAGAACATATCAGCAGCAGCAGCTGTACAGAATAGAATGGATTCTAACTGCGATATTATAGAAAGAATTATAGAAACTTAAGCAATTTCTAAGAAATTTAAAGTCTTTGCAGAATGTAAACAAATTTCAAAGTTATTTAAAACGTGAATAAAGAAACCATTTTCCAATCTTTATAAAATAATTTTTTAATACTGTTGTGTCATATCAAAATATTCTTTTAAATATCACCTATCTTATGTGATATTCGCGAGATATCACATTTTCATAATTTTATTACAAAATGGAAATCGCAGATAATAATAAATCCCTTAAAAATTCGGACAAACATATTAAGTAACAACTGGTAAATAAATGCGTGATGTTAAATAAATTTTCATAAATTTTGATTAAAAAGTATTGTTTGTTATAAATTGGCCTTGAAAGAGTTTATTAAAAGAAAGCACAAAATACATTGCGTAGCATTTAAGATATTTACAATGCATTTACTCAGGAATTGCTTTCAGACAAAATTGTAGTCTTTTATTTAATAACTTAAAAACTTCTGAAAACTTGTTGTTGAAGTTTTTTAATGTTTACTTATTTATTTAAATTATTTTTAATAATTTTTTTTTCACATCCAACAAATCAGTCAAGTAAATTTTATCTTTTAATTTCGAGAAAAATAAAAGACGAGGGGGAGCAAAGACTGTTTCATTTGAATAAAATGAAGGAATGCAATTAAATAAGATGTTAAACTCCTTAGAACGGAGTTCTTGTTAACTTTATGATCTCTGAAGGGATACATCAATCTTAAACTCCTCCACAGGCGTTTTTTACTTTGGAGTCAAAGACACGAATAAATGGAAGAAAAGACATACGATAACAAATCCCGTTATTTCATCATTGAAAAACAGTATATCAAAACAAATATATCAAAATAAAAAGATTAGCTGCATTGGAATGAACCTAAAAATTTTTACCGCTATTTTTGAAACGAGTTGATATGTAAACTATTACCAAAGAAAAAAAATCGATAAGGGGGAAAACTTCAAATAAAATAAATTAATAATTGTATTTTGATAAGAAATAGAACTAACAATAAGAGAAAACTGATGAGTTCATTAAGAAAATGTTAAATATTTTGTTAGCTAAAAATTTATTCTAATTCAGATTGTGATTGGTAAAACTGAATTGAATTTGGCAGTAAAAAAGTCGAATATCTAGGAATTATTTTCAACAACAATAAAGCCATACACTTAAGGAGGATTTTATGCAAATCATGATTAGGAACGAAGGTATTAAATAATGGTAACTTTTATTTTTATGAAAACATTTTTTATTTAGATACATAATTCAGTTTGCGAGGTAGTCTTGAGAAGCCAAATAGAAAAAAAAAATTGCTTGTTTTTTTTTTATATTTCTAATTCGGTCCAATTAATATCAAACGAATATATTCGAATAATGGAATTATCAGAAAAGTAAAAAATGAATCAATAATAGTAAAATTTTAATGTAAGGTGTGCATCTAAGATTGGTATGAAAATACTGAATTTTACATTATAATATTTAATTGTATAAGATATTAGAACTAATATAAATATGATGTTAATCGTAATACGGTTAAAAAATTAATTAATCGGTTTTTGTATTGGCATTTTTCAAATTCCACATCACTGTACGGCTTTATATATAAATAAAATATATATAAATTTTATTTAATAAAAAGTTATAAATAAGGTGTATGAAAAATCGCAAAAAATTTTTGATATTAAAGAATGTAATATTATTATTTGTACGTTATGTAATACAATTATTATAAACAGAAATGTTCAAACAGAATCAAACTCTGTTAATAAGAGAACAAATTTTACTTCTTCTGATCCAAATTTCATAGAATTTATTTTTTAAGAATTCGATAATATTTTTTTAAAATTAAATAATTAGTCTATATATACTAATTATTATTATTATTAGGAATTATTCAAAATTTTGCTTAGTTTCACAATTATTATAAAAAAAAAATTAGCTATTACTATTTTTTCATTATTATTATGAAGTTAGCTAAAATAAATTAAAACGCAATCAAGCTTGATAAGAATAAAAACAGAAAAAAGTTATGGTCTCGTTTTCTATGCTTTTTGCTTAAGAAAAGTTATAAAATTAGATCTGGGTAGAAATTATCTACTAAATCGTCATGTTGAAAATGTTAGCAAACGATTTATTTTAATTATTCCTAATTCAGCCGGAAATGACATTCTTTTTTGATGCTACAATTATTATGCTAGCAGTGCTTGATGTATCCAGAAGATTTGCTCCTAGATTGTACAAGAATCTAAAACTTGGAGAATCAAACAATGGAATGGGCCAAAATATTACCAATAGACCCACTTCCTTTCGAGATGATAAAAAGGAGATATAGGTTAAAAATAACGGTTCATTATTGGATGGAACTCCTTAAGATCATCCATCCCTATCTGCTCAAGACAATACAGAAAAAAAAAAATCATCATTTTCTAAATCAAATCTTACGTCAATAAAAATTAAAAACCTCGTTAATAAACACTTCATTTAAAAATTATCCTTAGGTTCATAAAAGTATTTATTTTTCTTCTTAATCAAGTTTAGGAAGAATCTTTAATAAGAAATCAACAATGCAAGTCATTTGTTGCCATCTGGTCAAAAGCTCACAAGTCTTAATTAAAAAGTAATTTTTTGTTGTTGATGTCCGCTTCATTCTAAACGAAGTTTTTTTTTGTTTTTTGAACCCCACCCCAGTCTTGTAAGAAAACACGTATTTAAAAAATACTCTTCTATTCCAGGATAATACAATTTCAATGAAAAAGAATCATCTAGCTTTTATATTAAAACCTAGATGATTCTTTTTTTATTGATATCGTATTATGAAATAGAAGATTGATAGATTAATTATAATAATAATTTAATAATAATTAAATGGATTAGGTTTTGTGTTAAATAAATAAAAATTACACAACAAATAAAGATTTTTCTTATTAATGTTATTAAAAATGCTATAACTTCACTAATAAATATCGTTTAAAAAGACTGAATCTTCGTTTTCTAGTAAATTTAGAATTGAAATGATGTTTAGAACTTTCAGAATTTTATAAAGCAATAAATTAATCATTAGTAAATTAAAGTAAAAATAAAACGGTCTGATGTAAGTTCAAATTGCTAGTTAAAATAAAAAAACGATTAATTAATTTCTACATTTGCCCTTATACATATATTTTTAAAAATATTTAAAAAAAAATGAAAGAAGTTATGACAGAATATTATTAATTTTAATAGATTATTATTATGTTTGTACAATTGTGTTTTGTTTGGTTAGCATCTAAGCGAAATCCAGTATCTTTTTTTGATAAACTTTCTATACATGTTATTCGTATGGTAAATTGTAACACTTTTAATTCTTTTGCTTTTTATTTTTTCTTAGGAATAAAATCAGATCAAAATGAAAGATATTTGTATGGAAGTATTTTTTAAAACAGTTCTTGTTCCCTTCAATTTGTTTTATAAGAATAATTTTACATCAAATGAAAAAAAAAAAAAAAATTCTTTATAAAAAATAAAAGAAAAATCTTTTAAAATTCAGTGGAAAATTAATTTTACATTACGTTCTTCTGAAGATTGTAAAATCCTACTGAAATTACACAAGTTTTAAGAAAATTTTAGAAAGTCTTCATCTTTTCTAAAAGGACTTTTTCTAAACGCAATGATTTCTTCTTGGGTGGTTTTTATAAATCTTTTTAACAGGATTTACAGTTGGGAAATATGAACACTTGAACTTTATTTATTAAACAAATACTCCTTCAATATTAGAACGAACATCTTTAATAAAAATCCGCTGTTAGAACTAATGTATTAGCTGTTATTCTAATATTGAAAGAGTACTTGTTTATTAATAGTAGTGTTGTAATCTACTACTTTCATTCATTTACCTGTTTATATCTATAATAATTTAAAAAGTGAATTTTTTTTAATTATTAAAATTAAGAAATTAGATAAAATATTTGTTTTTAAATTTCATTTAATACATACGATATATAATGTCAGAAAATTAATAATTAATCAATATACAGAATAAACTCGTACATTTAAATGCACATTGTTAACATTTGAAGACGCTATAACTTTTTTTTTTCTTCTTCAGATTAAGTGATTAAGCTTTGATTATATTTATTTTAAAGGAAAAAAATTAAACAATGACAATATATGAATTCAACTCAATATTGTTTATTTAATCCAACATTAAAGAAAACAGTTTTCCGAAACTTACAGGTGCTGACTTTATATACATTGGCCAATTGTCTATTCTGCGATTTTTGTTTTGTTAATTGTTCTTTAAAACCAGACGCACAGTTTTAATTATTGTGGCTCTAAAACATTTGCCTACTCCCACCATCGTTAAGTATGGACTCTCATGCATCGCCTCAACTTCTAACAAAAGCCTATCCTCAGAATCCGTTGCGACTAAGTTACGATCTGACAGCTGCTCTAACTAAGGACACCTTTCGCTTAGTCGTTGATTAAGAAAAAGAAAATCAGCTTTTCATTCATTAGTAAGATACAAAAGCGCTCATTCAGTAGCTGGACAACAAAACAATGGCGCTTTGCAGTGAAACCAACCGGCCAAGGCAGGGGTAGCTTTCAAAGCGACACGAGAAAATGGCGGGAAACACTAATCTGCTGGTTAATAAAATAGCTACGCCTTTTTAGCCTTTGATTCAGTTCTTTTTTTTTATCAGTATTGTTGTTTTAATACAGATGAAGGCTTGATTGGAATTCAACGACGCTTGATTTAATCGCTCGTTTTAAAATATGCGTCAGCGAAGAAGAGAAATTTATTGGTGATCACGTTTTAAAAGAGCCTTAAATCGCCGATCTCAAAACAGATTTGTCAAATTTATCTAACATTAAAATATTCATTTCTAATATTCGGTTGTGAATTAATTATTATTTATCTACTGATTTTCTCAACAGTTAGAGACATTTCTTCAAATAAAATAAAAACTACAATGTTATGAAAAGAGAAGATTACTTAGTAAAGCATATTTGGGTAAATTAAACTATTTCAACTATTTAAATAAATAGTTTAGAGCTTCAAAAAGGTAAATATATAAATTCATTTAGGGATTCAAATTTAGAAAAAAAAAATTGCATATGCATCTGAATTATTTTAACCAGATTTTCTATTGGTTAGAATATTTGGAATATCTTCGCCATTATTAAAAAAAAAATACGTGAAAAATTTTAAAATTTACCGAAGTCGATTTTGAAAATCGTCATCCAAACTTGTAAATTTTGCAAAACGTTTTAGTATTTTATTCCTTTAAAGTTGTCTATTGGTTGTGGCGGGTATTTGGAAGAATATTTATTTTCTCTCTGAAAACTCAAATATAAAACAAAATAATAATTTCCTACATTCAACATATTCTCTGTGTTTCCAATTTTATCTAAGAATCGAAATCTTCTAAAAATAACTGAAAGATTCTGATGGAAATGAGAGATCAGAGTAAATCAAATGTTGAATCGACGTCTGAGATTTTCGTGACCCATCAACAAAACAACAACCCTCCCTCGGAAGACGATTTTCTTTGTTTCTGTCTATTAGAGGGTGGTGAGGACGGGGATGGCTGTGGCAAAGTAAATTCCATTTCTGATTTTTTTTACATTAGGAAGAGATAATCCTGTGCTTATTTGCAAAAATAAATTTATCTTCCAATCCAGCTATTCGTAATTGCTAGAGCAATGATGTTTTTCAGGGAATTTGAAGAATATATTTTAAATTCACTGAAACAAGAGCATCTTCTAAAACTTATTTAATTCATAACATTTAATTTCATTCCTCATTCATGAGACAACAATTTTTTCATAAAGAAATAAATCTACAATTAAGTTAATTAAATATTTTTTTTAATCTTTAGTTTTCTTTAAAATTTCTGTCAAAATTTCCGAACACTTTCCAATGTGTTCTGCAACCTTTCATTAATCGAGGAATAAATATGATTTTAATTGATCTTTAATTAGAAATAAGAAACTGAACTGATTTTAAAACATTAATTCTTTGTCGGATTATCTTCATTTGATAATCCTTAATATTTTATCCTTAATTACTAAATGTGGAATGAGCGAATGATAGTCGATTATAAATAATATCAGGAAAGAAAAATCGGATGAAAAAGTCGAAAATTTCTTTGAAAACTGATTCACAAACATTGCGACTTTTGCACTTAATATCCTAAGTTCCATTTGGTTAATAATAAATAAATTATACAAGGCAAAAAAATGAATAGAACTTTATGAAATTCAAAAATTAAAGTTTGTATATTAAACAAACGATGAACTTTTGTCTGTAGTAAAAAACTCCTCCTCCATTTAAATATTTTTTTTAATCAATCCATGTATTAGTTCCGAGGCTTCTTTAAAACTGAACCATTATTCAGTCATTTTTCTTTTTCTGACATTATTATTACGGCCTCTTTAAAAGATCAAAATTTGTCAACATGTAAATATTGGTTTTATTTTAGAATTTCATTCAAAGCTATCTAGAATTATCTAGAAAAACAGTACAGTTTCTTAAGTTAATATCCCTTCTGAGCTCAAATAAACCACTGATACTTTGGTCTTTAAAGAATGAGGAGACGTTGAAAGCAGGTCTTCAATGGAGAAGGAGGTCAATTCAGTTACGGGGCTTTGTTCAGTCAAGTGCAAAATGTCTCCACAGCAACTTCTTCTGTTTTCTAATTTGAAAATCCTGAAACCCTCAAGTCTTGCGAAGAGACACAAACGAAGACAGACTAATCTGAAAAGATAAACTGAACACATATTGTTTTCTGACCAAATGCTAATCCAGTAGCTCTGATATAATTCTTTAGAATGGTTCCCGATTGGTATCATCTCTGTCGGTCAAGAACAATGTTGAAATCTGACAATTATTATTGTTTCGTTACAAATGACAAAACTGATTAAAAATAACGATTGTAAATTTCAACACGACCATCCTCTATTAAAAGTCACAGACAGGTTTCAAGAAAGAACTTTAATTTACAAAAATGCGAATCAATTCCCATTTAATCTACTGTAGTTACTTATCTGTTCAAATAATGAATCATTGGACAACTAACGAAGAAAACTATATTTTAAACTTTGTTTATTCAACCATTAACATAAAATGCGCTGCCTAAAACAGTCAAAATAATGATATCAGAACATGTAAGCGAAGAAAAGAAAAACGTTATTAACAAATTAAAATTAAGTATTTTTTAATAAACTTAAATAATAGCATTTGTTAATCGATTATTCACCCAAACATGTGTGCTACTCTGGCTTAGAATTGCTTATATTTGAAATTTTGGATTTCACAAAAGTTATTTAAATTTCTGAGCATTCCGTTTGTTGTAAATGGAAAAGGCTACATTTCGGCAGTTTAAGATGTATTTAAAGAAATCAACAGCAGGAAGTAAAATGGAGGCAGGAAGACAAAGCGTATCTTCTGTATTTGATAATTTAAACTCAAACGCAAAGGGAGTGTCTGAGATATTTCAATCGAATGAAGACCATCCGTGGATTGCTGATCGTAGCAATTGTAGTTTACGGAAGAACGCAGAAAAGCATGATTATTTTCAGATCCTACACAACAGCACCAGTAAAAGAAAAACACAAATCTGACAAAATTCATTAAATTTCGAAGCTACACGAATGGAAAGTAATTGATACTGTACTAAATTAAATAAAATTAAAAATAAGTTTATTGACATTAAAAATTGTGAATAAAATGAAGCATTAGAATAGCAAAGGCTAGTCATATTCTACATGTTTTAGACCATTATAGACCGACTTACGCTTGTGTGGAATCTATTAATAGCTGCAAATCCAATTGCAACATCACTAAGATCAAAATACTTTCAAATCGCTATTAAAAATATATAGATTATTTCTAAGTAAAAAGCTTAAATTATAACTTTCGAAGATTCGTCAAATTCTCGAGACTGTAATTGGAAAACCTTTATCAAAAAATATAAATTATATCCAATAAAATTATAGGAATTACAAAATTAGAGGAAGGAATTACAGTCATTCTGTTGCTTGAGTCTTTGATCTTTACTTAAATGTTAACTTCACTTTCTTTTTTAATCTATTGAAGTTTTTCTTTATTTGAATTCAGAAATTAGTAACATATTTTAAAAATCTTAGTTTTTGTAAAAACAGCAAATATTTTTAAACAAAACAAGGAAATTTAGTTTCTTATTTATGTTAATAACCTAATAATATTCTAGCGTGATATATTCCATTCCGCGAATGTATTTAGTTGATATGTTTTTATTCCCAAAAAGTTATTTTAATAAAGATAAAATTCATCCAAATGTAATAGGAAAATAATCTAAAGATTTATCCATTACACAATCATAAATTTAGCAAAATAAGAAAGATTCTTAGTGTTACTTTCGGTTTCGGTATTTATTGACAAAGGTAGTTAATTTGAGCGTTCTAATCAACGAACAAAATAGAATTAATTGAGTACAAAACTAAAACTACATATATGTTCGGTTAACGGCATTAAATGCTACATTTGATCACATGTTGCCAGTTCGAACAAGTATTGAAAGAGATAACAGATTTCGAGAAAGTCAGTTGCCATTGATGTCATCCCCCAACAGTAATACACAAAGAAAATCATTTAAAAATAAAAGATTGAAATAGGATTTGAGTAATTTCAACAAAGAAAGCAAAGACGCTGAAATCTTTCGAAGCAATTGCTGACTGAAATGTAAATAAACCATGTGAATCAGCTATACATGATTAGCAAAAGAAAATATATTGCCTTTATCTCGCAGATTATATATGTTATTGTTTGTTCATTTAAATCAAAATGTATTTCGCAGCATTTGATTAATGAATTTCTTTAATAACGTGAACAAAAATCAAATTACTCTGTAAGAACATAATTCATAGAAAAACAAAATTTAAAATAAAACGCAGAAGCGTATCTCCCCAAAAACAGTCGCTTTCTAGTTCAACAAACATAGAAGTTTTTGCAGCTGTAGGTTGTTTGGTAAAGTAGTCGTCAAAGTAATTTAAATTTAAAGCCTCGTAAAGGAATGTTTTCTATGATTTTCCTTCATCGTCTACAGAATCCAAAAGAATATCAACGAAGGACGAAAATAGAAGGAAGCAAATCAATCACGAATCAGCGAGAAAGTAAGCAGTATTTCTGTTTTCTGTATAGTTACGAGTTATTTAGAAATAGTTTCATCTTAATATTAAAAGGAAGTGAGGAGATGGTTGTTTACAGTTTCAGAGGATTTCAGTTTAATTTTAAAGAATGGATTTTACAATTCTTTCTGGAAATACAAAGATCTCCAAAAACCAAACAAACAGAAGATGATAATCCAGAAGTGAACGTAATTGAAGCATCTAAAAGACAGGAAGGAGATTCTGGAATAATCTTTTTGCAGATTTATTGTCGCGCTTTTGCAAAACAATGCAACAGAATTTTGAAAGATTTTTTCTATTCAGAAAAGAGGAAAAGAAGAATGAGGAGGAGCAAAGAAATAAAAAAAAAAAAAAATCTTATTTCGCCATCAATGGGATTCCAAATGCAACAGAGCTTTTGAAATGGAGAAATTTTACGGAGTTTGAAGTTAAGTAAGGAATTAACATCTTTTCCTGATGGTGGATTGATAGATTAACAACAACTACTGAATAGAGTGAATAGGAATTTGTTCTAGAATATTCTGGTTTAAATGATCCTAACCCTTAATATTCTGTTTTAAATGATCCTAACCCTTTCACTGGACTCGTTAAATGTCAAGAAGAAAAAAAAGTGAATAAATTGAAACTTATAAAAATACGGTAGAATTTTGATTCCAGTCATTTAAAATACTAAGAAAGATAAAAGAATTCTGCTACCTTGCAATCTTCAAAATTAATTGATACAAAACGCGTTGATGTCTGAAATTGATTCCACAGTATCAGAGAATTGTCTTTCTCTCTGCACCAAACATCATTTAGAACAGCGTGATTCACTTTTTCTCCAAGTGTTATTATTTATAATTAAAAGAGCTTTGTATTGAGAGGAGTTACAAAAAAAAAGAAGTTTTCGTTAAGCTCAATAGTTAACTTGTTTTCTTACTTTAAACACTGAACTACATTTAGAACACACCGTAATTTCATGTGAAAATTTCAAATATCTCTTATACAGAAATCAGTCTAAATTTACCGCCAAAGTTCAGCTTCCGAGGATAAACAATTTTCTTAGTTGTCACAGACGAAGAAACGGATTTTCATATTTGACTTAAAATTGAAATTCTTAATTTTTATGGTAATTTTTTTTTTGTAAAGTATTCATTAAAAGAATAATAAAGATTTTATATTAAATTAAGCTTTTATAGATTTAATATTAGACCGAATTCATAAAAGCAGAATTTGACTATTGTCAGGCGAATATAGAAATGGATAAAGAAAATTTAAAAAACTTCAAATTTCCAAGAACAAACCACAACAACAATCCGCGAACTACATCGAAATATTATATATTTCATAGGAAAACTAGGTCGGCTTTCGTTTCAGACAAGGAATAAGTTTATGATTTTTATTTCGCCACTTGAAATTGCTCATAAAATAAAGTATGAGACAATAATTTAAGAGACAATACATTCCACAGAAATGCAAAGAATACATTAAAGAATTTAACAAAAAAAGAATAAATTACAGAATTTAACTGTCTATAAAGTATTAACGAGGTTTCTAAAATTCCCTGCCAAAATATTCGAAAGAACAAATAATGGTATTAGGAGATGAATTCCCTCGTAAAAGAAAATTAAAATCTTTACAAAAAGATTCTGTCAACACAACTAAATATATGCAAAATATATCTGGAATAATAAAAAAGAATCAGAAAAGGGATTTTTAAAAATAAAATAAAAATCTTGCTCCAAAAGAAATGGGATTCAATTGCAAGAAATCTTTTGGAAGCTTAGTTCATTCGCACAACTGAAAATCTAACTAGAAATCAAAGATAAAAATAGTTAAATGTACGAAAGAATTTATTATTTTATGAAATATTTAACTTACTCATAAATGGCAAATAAAAATGGATGATTGATTACAATAAGAAATTGTAGTAATTTTATTTTGAATTAATATAAATTAAGATCTTTTCATATTATGGAGCATAAAAAGAGATAACTGTTTTATATTTTTTATCATGATTTATTTATATTTAAAGAATATATTTAAATTTTCAATCGATAGTGTTGTTGCTTATACTATCTTCTTTCTCTCTGTTTCCAATAATTAATACTGATGATGGTTAAACAACATTTAGTTAAGACATGTTAAGACATGTTGAGAGATGGTTAACAATGTTTTACGAAAAGAAAGGAACTCGAGTTATGTTTCTAAATTCACAAAATACACAATGAAAAGAACTATTCTAGAATTCTAAAAAAAAAAAAAAAATATCAATGATAAGTAATACGGTAAAAACAATTTAATAATTTTAAAAAGCTAAATGTAATAGTGTTTTACAAGATTTGCTGTTATTATTATTTATTACCTTATATTATTGTTATTATTTTGCTTTTTAATATTTTTAATATTTTTGTTATGAACAACTATCCTTTAGATTTCATCAACAAGATAATATACAGAAAAATTAAAGAAAGAAATATTAATAAAATCAAAGTTGATAACGCAATTAAATATGTAAGTATTCCATTTGAAGATGAATTACAAAACAAACTAACCCCATTGTTGGCTAATGTAGGAATTCGTATTACAAATAAGGCAAGAAACACCATTAGAAATATCCTAAATAATGAACGTGACGTAATATCCAAAGAAGAGATAAAGAAAAAAAATAAGGAAAAAAAGGGAGCGGTATATGGAATAAAATGTCAATCAGGAGGGGGTGGGTGCCAGTATATTGGTGAGACAGGTAGAAAGGTAAAAATTCGAATGAATGAGCATTCCAACGCCATCAATGACCAATATTTCACATCAGTTCATCACAAACAAACTGGCCATCTAATAATGGTGGACAATCCGATCATTTATAATATTACTACAGATCAATACTTACGAAAATTTTATAAATCATTATTAATTAATTCCAAATTCAACAAATGTTACAATACTGAATTGTCCATAAAAAATGTATTGCATTATCAGCTCGATTAACTATTATCTATTGTTTTATTAATAATTAGCTAGCATTGATATTTGATACTTTGATATTATTGTAAAATGTAATCCAAAATTTGTAAAGGCCTAATTTGCTTCTGTTATTTATTTATAGTCTGATGAAAAGGCCTGTATACGATGCCTTGTAACATGTAACGAATATGTTTTTTTATCTCTAGTAGTGTGTTTGGTCCCATTTTTTCAATAAAAATATGAATCTTGGTTTTTATGGCTTTTGTGGACTGAAGAAATTTTAAATAATAATAATAACAACAACAAAAGTTCCTAAAAAAAATAGACAAATCCGCAAAAAGTAAAAAATTAATTACTTTCACTTCCGTACTTCTTGTTAAAAGATAATAAACTTAGGTAGGAGTATTTACTATGAGTATTCATAAGTCATTAGTCATATGTACTATTATTGAAATTATATTAAAGGAATATAATAAAGAATACATTGTAATAAAACAATTATAATCTTTTTTCCCCAGAAATAAACAAACTTCTAAGTAAATAAGGTTTATGATCATAATTCTTAATATATCTCTTGACTAATTTCTTCGATTTCCAATTCACAAAATAAAGAGTACAATTAATTTTATTCATTTTTACCACAGTTTACAATAAATGTAAATAATGTATGTTTTAATTAAGTATTATTGTTGTTCTTATTAATTAATTATTGTGGTTTGTTTTTCAACTGAACTGTTATTGAGGTTCACTGCATAAGAAAAAAGACATGGGTTTTAGAAACTCCCCCGCATCAGACTGAGCTTCTTGGCTTGTAGTGACTGATTGCTCAATGGCTTCCATCCTTAAATGTGTTTTTCTTGTTGTTTCACTGATATACCGGAAGTCCAGAGGATTGAGTGGACACCAAACAATGGCCTCTGGAAAAACAAAACCAACATGTCTTAACTTTGAAATTCTCGTCAGTTCCGTCCTTAGGAAGAATTTTGATAGCATAAAACTCAAATATCCAATTTGTATTTCTTTTTTGAACCGAAAAAGTACAATCCTTGAATGACTACGAATGTAAACTAACTTTAATTAATAATAATAAAAAGTTATTAATTCTATTTACAACGATTTACTAAACTTTAAATTCGTATATTTTGATATATCAAAAACAATAACTTACTGAGGCATCATTTAACGCTCTTCCAGCAGTTATTATAATTTTATTGTTAACCAATCTACAACGATTTGTATTTAATAAAAAGTATTTTTTTTTTAAATATAAAGTAATTCAGGATATTAGAAAAATATAATTGAAATTTTAAAAATATTTTGGCGGATATAGCTTCATGTTATCAGAAGCGCTATCGTAGAACTAAAAGGTACTTGCCCCGTCCCGTTATTGTTCGATTTGCTTTCGTTCCCTGTTGCGTCACAACCCGTTTGACAGCCAGTGTCTTTCAGGTCTTGGATTAAAGGGAGTTACAACTGTCTTTGAGGAGGCTCAGATCCGGTGATTAAGAGGCCATTCGATCGGAGAACAAGGACTCTATCCTCAAATGCTCTAGGTTGGTAAGTTCATGAAGGCCCAGGAAGAAATAAATCTGTATATCGGAGGTACTATGTCAAAAATGTTAAATTTTTCAGGAGAACCAGTGGAATGATTCTTTTACAAAAATGTTTTCTTAAATTTTGCACTTTGATTGTCACTTTGTAAACTTTTTTTTATGGCATAGTACATACAGTTGACACATATCTAACATAGGCCTACGTATTTTAGATTTTGGTAATCTTTAATAATTGTGCTCTTTACTTCGCAAGCATGTTGGTACATATGCCGTTTCCAACTGGCTAAATCTGTTATTTTTCGGCTTAGGACAAAGTGCTTTGTACCTCTGAATAAACAAAAAATATTGCAAAGGACACTGTTAAAACCTTAATTTCGTAAAAAATGGACATAGTGCCTTTTACCTCCGATACACAGAAATGTAATAATTCATATGAAATACAAATTAAACAAACTAGAGAAAACCTGTTCCAGTATCATTCGCGAAGATGCCAGGTCTGGTAAACTAATTTTAAATTTTCGATTATTCTAAAATACAAGTTTCACATAACGAATCTTCCTATTTTATATAAATAAATTCTAATGGATGACGAATAACATCAAATTCTATCTTGGACCATATTAAAAGCCACTATTCTTAACAAAAAGTGGTTTTATATTCGCGTATAACATTGCTTCAATGAATACTTCATTACAAAATGATTCGTCAATAACTATGATCTAGTTCTAATGATAAAAAGAAGATTCTATTGTAATCCTAAAACTGCTGCTTTTGTTTTGTTTTTTTATTCTTTCCTGAAAACAAATAATAAATACAAACCCTCAAAACAATATAGTTGTAAAATTTTGATCGCCCTGACAACATTACGAAGACATATCAAGAGACGCAATATATAAATATTTCAAAGTAAGTGTCGTAAGGATAACGGCATCTAATTAGTGATAACTTTATATTCTAATTAGCATTGTAATTTGAGAAACGGTCTAAGAACAACTCAGACTTAAACCTTATTTCAGGTGATACATTCAGAAGATTGCAACAAAAAATTGTAATGAAAAAATTATTCTTCCAGATCATCTACTCTGTGGTATAAATATTAAATAAAAATATTATTTACCATAGCTTATGAAAATTTTTATAGTTTTCTGCTATCGAAAAAAAAAACAAAAAAAAAATAAAAACAAACCCTTACTTAATGGGATGAAATCGAGGCCACCACACTGTAAATTATAGAACAAAATTTATAAACTTAACAAAATAAACTACATTACTAGTATAAATTTTGTTCTATAATTTACAGTGTGGTGGCCTCGATTTCATTCCATTAATTTCGAATACACACACGTTAAAATTAATACAAACCCTTACTGTTTATAGTAATAAGAACCAAAAATTATACGTTAATTAATTCATTACCATTTTACTAATTAATTAATTAATCAATCTTTTCTTTTACCTTATCATCGGCTTATAAGAAAGATATTTATGTACGTTTTTATATATTAGATTATTTACGTAAACTTTCAAACAGTTAAAAAATTAAAAAGGTTAATTAATTGAATTTAATGAAATGGATTTAACTATCAGAAACATGGTTAGAGAAATTTCGTAATATTTTGCACATAAAAACTTTTTAATAATAATATTTTGTTATTAGATTCCATCAGCACTTTCTTCTTTTAATTGTATTTCTTGTTATTTTTAGTGAGCTATTTTTAAAACAGGTTAAATGTTAACAAGATGGTAATTCTATTTGCCTACAAGCCACGTTGGGTTGTAAAAATAGCAATGAATTCAGTTTGAAATCTCTGAATCTTTTAATAGATAATCATTACAACAACACAATCCGATGATTATTCCAATCCATTTAAAAATTTGCCATTCTTGTCTTAAAACAGTTAAATTTTGATCAAATTTTGATTAACATTATCCTTGTTTAGATTTGTTGTTATTTATAACAATAAATTTGATAAATTTCTTACAAAATTTAATTTTGAGCTTTCGTTAAATGTAAATAAAAGATGATAAGAATTAAAAATAATAAAAATGAAACAAAACAAACCTTTATTCAAGTGGTTCTTTTTAATCATTTAATTATGATCACGTGACATAGGAAAGTTGAACATTTTTGTTTAGTCTGTTTCATTGAAAACTTAAATCTTTTTTTCAATTTTTTTTAATTAAATAACTTAATAGAAGTTTTTGCAATTACCAGCGCAGTTTTCATTTTTAATTCCTATCTTTTTACGAAAATAATTATCCTAATTACTACAATAATAATAATTGAAATTATTTCTGTTCAGACAATATCTGTGTGAAGTAATATTTTATTAAAACATAAATAATATTATAATTATTTTATTATTGTTTGCAAATCTGTTTTTTCCTATTTTTAAACAATTTCTTGATTTACCTACAGAGCAAATAAAATTGAAGACTTTTTTTATATCCTGTTTTACTTTATTATTAGTCTAACAGTAAAATATCTCAATTCGATAATTTAATCAAAAGTTTAAAAAATAAGAAAATGTAAGTTGCATTCCTGCATTCCGTTTACGTTTCATATTTTTTTTTTACTTATTTATTTAAAAAGTTGAAGTCGTAACCCAGTAGTTCTGCACTGAAGGTACGAGTGACCTTTAGCCTACGGTAAAGATAGTCAAAGGATTATGGGAAGATCAGCCATTTACCTCATGAAGAACAAAAGAACAGCGTTCATTTTTAGGAGAATTTATCATCAAACTGCGAAATTATTCATTTAAAGGATCTGATCATGGGTTCATTGATTAAAAATGTTGAGAACCACTGACATCAAGTAACACAAATTTCTGACAGATTGGTACAAAGATACTGATGATTTAAAATGAGATGAAAATAAATAAACAAATAAATAAGTATCAAAGTAAATACAAGATTATCACTTTGAACTGGATATAAAGGAGATATTGAAATGTATTTTAGAAATGCCAGATAGTGGTGGGCAGTGGAGGGGGATTTATTCGTAGCGTCCGTGCAGGGAATGTAGAATTGTCCGAGTAGATTATTTTTCTGCGTTTTCTGCACAAAACTGACTTAGAATTATCATATGATGTTGTAACGAAAAAACTCATTCGCTATTCTTCAAAAACTTACATATATAAAAAAAAAGTCTGTGAAATTTCAGTTCCATTTTGAAATTGATTTTAACTCTTGAATGTAGATTCTTTCCACTGTGAAATAAACTTCCATGTCGTTCTGTTTTGTTTTTTTTTTCTTTCTTATTCTGTTGACTTTTTGGGTTTATCTTTAAAAGAAGGAATACATTGTGAATACATTTGTCTTTCAACAAATCTTACAAAAATCACAAAAAGATTTAAAGTCAAAGATGTGAAAAATGTTGATTTAAGGCTAAAAAAGAGTGGAAAGGAAAGAAAAAAAGAAAAGAAAAACTTTTCGCCTGACACAGAGATTTAATCGTCCATAGAATCCTGTGTTTCTGATGTTCATAATCTCAAAAGAAAAATAAATTTGCATGTATCTTATTATTTTTTTATTCGAAATTGTGTTCACATTTTTATTATATTAATTTTATGTTGCTTTTTCTTAAAATTCTAAGGTTATATAAACCTTATTTTTTTTTGTAGAAAAATCCTTGGTTTAGAATCCAAAGCAAATAGAAAATATAATAACTTTCTTTTGTTTCTGTAATTCTATATTTCGTATTTAGATATTTCACGTTGTTGGCCAAGTGAACATTTAGGGAATTGCATTTGGGGATAAATTGATTGGGTTCCATTCAATTGGTTCATTCCAGACACACCCAACAAACTTACACTTTTTATTCAAAGCTTTGATTTTAAGTTAATTGTTTGCTTTATAAGGTCTTATCCAGAATTTAGAGACTTGTATCATTTTTCTAGATTTTATTTGAGCAACGTCATTGATTTAACTAAGAAAAAGAAAAGTAAAAACAATAACAACGACTTAATGCGTGGGCGAGAGAAGGCTTATGAAACGAAAATCTTGAGTGACCATATCTTTCTTTGAAACCAGAAAGAATTAAAAGGGGAGGGGGTTGGTGTAGGTACACTTGTAGTAAAACAGGTAACTATGATACAACTACAAAGGTGTCCATTACATCGTCATCGTTACATAAAAAAAGAGAAAAAAAAATGTTGAAAACCCGTTCTACTAAACTAGAAGAGAATTCTCTCAACTGGACTGATAAGAACTCATGACGAAAAAGAAAAATGATAATAACGAACTAAATGTACATTACTAAATGTAATATACCATTACTCTTATTATTTTTAATAATATTTTAATAATATTTAATAATTTTTTATCATCATATTTTTTGGTGTTTTTGTAAATCTATCTACAGGTAATTTTATTCGTACGTTTATATTGTTAAAAATAAAGAAATCGAATGCTAATAAGCGCATTTTACGTAATTTACAGAGAAATAAATTAAATTAAAAATAATGCAGAAATACTTACTAAAAAAAAAACCTATCAGTTTTGTAACTTTCATAGAATTATTTTACCTTACAATTGTAACTTAAAATTAACGAATCAATATAAAAATAAAAACTGAAGCAATTAAATCTAAAACTACAAACTAGAAATTTCTTTTAGGTTATCTTTTCAATTTATTTGACAAAGCTGAAATGAGAAGAGGTTTATTTAATATATTACTTTCATTTATGATTGCAAACTCATATATTACGTAATTAAGAAAAATTCAACATTTGGATAATTTAAAAATAATATTTTTTAGAACGGAAAAATATCTTTATATTTCGGCGAGCCGTTTAGCTAATAAGGTATTTAAATTTCTAAAAATGACTTCTCAAACTTAGATTATTTACAACATTACGTATAATTACGTAGAAATAAGTATAAATAAAAATTGGTAATACTGAAATTCATTCTATATAATTTCTATTAATATTATTATCGGTTTTTTTTTTTTATTAACAATGAAAAGAGAAGTACTGGAATATTTTTAAAACTTAAAAGAAAATCAAAAATTTTGTTAAAACATTATAAAGAAAGGCCTTGAAATTTTTCACGTGGAAATTGTGGGCAAACAGAATTGAACCCTTGATGTTGATTTAATAACAAACTACTAAAATTACCTTGATACAAATCAGAGAGGAACTTCACCCACATTATAATCTTTCAACATCGATAAAATTTTATTGATATTAATTAATAAATTTTAGTTTGTTTTTGTTTTGTTTGTTTTTTTGTTAACCTTTTTTGATACATACGCCAGTTCAAGAGCGAAGCTAACATATTAATTATTTCTTAGTTTTTTAAGGAATTGAATATTTACTTCTAAAGATCCTTGAGATGGCAATTATTTTGCTTTTAAAGTAAGCGAGAGTAAACTGTTTCTGCAACTTGGTGTTAACTTGTAACAGCTGCACTTGGAGAAGAAAAGTCCACGAAGGGTAAAATGTGGCAACTGGACCAGCAGCCGTCACAGCAAAGGAAAGAGATGACCTTTGTAATGCAACTGGTATTTCAGGTCCTATGTTAGCTAATTTCAGTTAGATATGTTATGCAAATAAAGAATAGCTTTAGTAATAATTGAAAAAAAAATACTTAAATCTTAGTGTATCGGTCTAAGCAATAAGATATTTTACTTTTTTTTCTTGAATTCTCAATTAGTTTTGTTTTGAATTAATTTCCTAAGCATTTCAGTTGCTTTTCTGTTGTCGCTGTCGGTCGGGACAGCTGACCTTTTCAACTGCTTTAATGGGACAAGCATTTCGTGATAAAGTAAAAAAAGTCTGCATCACAGCTTGAATTTATCACATTCTTATAGAGCAGTTTTTTTTAATTGTTTTTCTGTGATAACGTTACTGCAAATCACGTGTTCTATGTTACCAAGATAGCTTGTCGAATTCTATATACATTATGTCTAAAATAGTTATAATGGAATAAAAAAAAATGAAAAGTAATTTAACCCTACTTCAAATACGTAAAGATCTAATTTACAAATAAAATTATGAAGTAATTAAGTTGCAAAAACTCGTATCACAATAAACAATGAAAAAAAAATTAATGTTAAAAATATTTTTTATTAAAATCCATTTTTTTTTAATTTTTGTTTTACGTAGCATCGATTTTTTTAAAAAAAACAACCTGAATTAAAAATTTAATTAATTCAACTTTACAATTTTCTTTTATTATTTAAGAAGTGAAGTTTCCAACTCATACACAGAAGAAATAGTTTTGATTTGTAATTAATAATTGGTGATAATGATAATGATGGAAGGTTGCCAGACACTGAAGTTTATACATTAGACATAATTACATTCATCATTTATATCATCGTCATCATCATCATCATATCCACAACTGCATTGATTTTGCTACAAAACACTAATTAAATCTACTAAATCAAATCTTGTAGATTGTTTGAAACCATTGGCCAATGCAGTCTCCCAAATGAAGAAATCTAGTTGCCATGGAAACCAAACGTCCAATTTGATCTCCTCACAATATGAGCAACAAGTCATCACCTGGCAACCGCCATCCCGATACCCTAGAAACACTCAATGTTTTTTATTTTTGATCATTTCTCAGGCTTCTAGCAATTGCCGTCGAGAATCGAACTCATTTTTTTAATTTATATTTTAATTTTTTACCCACTGCAAATGTTGACTTTCACATTACATTAATTTAAAAATCCCCAAAATAAATAAGGGGGATACAACTTGAATACAAACGAATATATATTTTTTATGATATAGAAAAAATGTGAGTTGACATAAATAGCGCAACTACTTTATTTTCATCTATTTTATAATTATGTAGGCCTAATATTTTTAAAAAAACGAGATACTGAATTCCTTAATTCCAAATGATAGCGAACGTTTGCTTATTCTCTCATAACTTAAATAAAAACAGTGGCTGTTTAAATATGTACATTACATCACCAACTGTACAAGTAATTTTCTAGAAATATTTAAAACGTAGATTTGTCAGATTACAACAAGTATTAAGCTTATACATTATTAAAATTAACCTTCAATTTTACAAGCTATTTCACAAATATTTCTTATTTTACTTTATTAATCATCTACAAGAATTAACATGCGAAATTTGAAATTCTGGCAACTATACGGTATTTCACTTAGAAAACTAAGATATATTCATTATTTTATAATAAAAAAGCCACCCATTATGCTACTGTAAAAGACAAAAATACCTTAAGTTTAATGAATTTCTTGGCTTTAATAATTATTACAATTCTTAAGTATTTTGGTTCAGGTTACCAATTTTTGGTAGAAAAACAAAACTTTATTCACTTTTCATTAATTTCGCAAGCAATTTAATGTACCCATACAACATTCAAGTTTAGTTTAATTAAAAAATATCCTACAATACATACGATAACAATGTCATGTAAGGAATACCACATTACATAAGCTACAGATTTGCTCCATATCAGAACGGTTAAATTCTACAATATATTTGCTGATGGAACCGACACGTAATATGGAGGATTCTCCAAGTGGACTAGTGACTGAAAATTATAAAGAGTGAAAGATGAAGCATAGTAAGACCTTCGTTTTATTTACACAACTAATTGTAAGCTCGTTTTTTAGATTTAAGAAATGCTTAAGCTTATTTGGTTTGGCCTAGATAGAATCTAAATGTACCGAAGCTAATGACTTAAACCGATTCTATTAGATCAAAAGGAATACGAATACTCTGGTTATACTGAAGAAACATCTGCATTTTCAATTGTTTTGAAATGGTTTTTGATATCGATGAGTATAATCTGAGTTAGATGTGAAATTCCTTTAGGATATTCTGTGGAAATCTCACCTGTTTCTTTTGGCAAATTCCATTTGTTGAAAAACCAGATCGGAAAAGTTATTACTGTTTTCGGACAATTATTCATCCTTTAAAAACTGAATATTCTACAGGAATCCGCCACAATGTTTAAATAACTTATGCAAATGTTATCTTGAATAGAGGAAGCATCTTTTATTTATGTTCCCACATATTATTGTTGGAAAAATTGACAAATAAAATATAATAAACATAATAAATATTATAAGGAAATGTCAAGTTATTAAAAAAAAGCGTTTTCTAAGTTTGGTTTTCATTTTCATTCGCAAACACAGAACTAAGCATTGAAAAAGAACTCAGGAAAACTATGCAAGCTAAGACAGAACTATACATAAAAACAGAATAGGGGGAATATAAAAAGAGAGCAGGGTATTAAATTATTTAAGCAATTACTTACTATTTTATTTGGATACCAAATGTGTTCACTGAAATTTTTATTTTACTAACTTTTTCTTCTACCTCAAGAAGTAAATAATATAAACAACAATTTAGTAAATAATGTTACTGAAGCTTCTGTTGTCTAAACAATACTAAGTTTCTTTAAAAAAAGCGATTAGTAATGAACAGGGCTAGGATTCTGATGACACGTCATCTTTTAAATGGTTCACCACAGACATTGCTAACTTATATTCAAATCCTGTTCATGGCCCCCATATTACAGAAATGCGTATTTATTAAGTAATTTTTTCGTCATTTTTCTAAGTATTTTATTTTTAGGTCATTTTCTCGCTTTTCGCGTCATTATTATGTTATTTTGTGGAATTTATTAGAATATCTTATACATTTTGAGTCACTTTCTCACATTCTTAGTGGTTTATGATGCATTTTTTGCGTATGGTACTGGATATTAACGGAACTGAAAGTGAGGATGAATACGAAGACGAGATCACATGAATCTTCACAACTTTGTTCAACCCTTATTTCTTGGAATTTCCTGGAACTTTGAGTGCCAAACAATAGACTGAAATAATAACCAGTATTTGTGCGCAAATAATTCGTATTTGTCAAATAATAATTAAATTATATTAGGTACCTATTAAAATCATTTCAACATACACTGATGTAGTCTGTTTGCATTTTTTTTTTGTGATGAAATTATGTCAGTTTCATTCAAATTTTTAGGTCATTTTTTTAAGTTTTGTGGGATATTTGCAGTCATTTTATAGATCATTTTTTAAACATTTTTAGGTCATCAAAATCCGAGCCCTGGTAATGAACAATATGATCTTTCTAAATGCAAGTGTCACCGTGCTGATAATGGCAATGTCTGATTTTCCAAAACAAACAATAATGAGTTTTATCAATAGAGAATTTACTGAAAGAAAGTTCTATAAGACAAAGAAAAAAATCAAAAAGTTGCATAAAAGATATAAGTAATTGTAAATCATATGTTTTTCATTAATTATTATTGTCGAAGAAATATAAAGTGAATGTTTCAGGAACCCTATCAGTCAACGACATTTTTATCAGGTTATTGAATTAAATTGAGGTTCTGGGTAGTTCAGAGTGAACTTTTGCAGAATGACTTTGATTCTCTAATGAGATATCGTATTCTTACTTCTATTCCAAGCTACTAGATTTATATTTTAAAATATAATAAAATGAGTACAGCAGATTTACAGGGAAGTAGAAAAAAAGTCGAAACTAAACACTTTCATATTAAATTTACCAAAACGCAAAATAAATCGAAATAAAGTGAATTCGGAAATTTTCGACATCAAAAATTCACTTATTAAAGATTTATGTTACTTTTGTTGAGTTTACAATTTTTTTTAACTAAATTTAGAAAACAGAAATTAAAATTATAGAAGATAGATAGAAACTCAGAGACAGAATAAATGTATCAAAGGATAAGGAGAAATGTGACATCTGAAAAGCCGATATATTTACATTAATGTAAGTGACGATATTGTTCTTAGATATTAATACAAAATTTATTGCTTTTAATTAAAGAAAATGCGGTACGAATTCGGAATATGTTGACGACGGTTTCTGATTGGTTGTTGGTTGCGTGACGTCATTTGGCAATGGTCGATGTTTTTCTGGTGCTGACTGATCTGATGGGTGTCTATTATGTTTTGGCTATTTCTTTACTCTTTGAAATCCGAGAAATTCAGGCTGAGATAACCTGAAAAATTTGGTTATTTTTTTTTACTGTTCAATTGAACCAATGTCTTACCTACATTCGTTCTGGGTATATTGTTACTGTCTTGTAAACACAGTCAGGTAACTATTGTCGTTGTAGGAAGCAACGATATTCTAATTAAGGCAGGATGCCATCGGTGAAAATGGAATCGTGAGGAAAACAGTCTTCAAATTTTCATGAATTTCGGACTGGATTATTCACAAGTGAGGCCAACTTCTTCATTATTCTGAATTGAGAACTAGCTGTCCGGGATTTCCAGTATGTAGTATTATCATACCGGAGTATTAATCCAGTATTCTCCTAAATTCAGATAATACAGGTAACCCCCGAACAACACGGTACTTGAAGAACACGAGTTTCGAAGAACACGGATACCTTCCCCCGAATTACACGGTTTCAAAGAACACAATTTTCGAGTAATTCTTTTGAAAAAAAAATAAAATACGTATATTATTTTTTTGCTTTATTTTATAATTTTTTACAATTTATTTTATAATTTTTTTGTTTTATTTTTCTTTCATTTTGATACTAAAAATTTAAGATAAAACGTTTTTTCAAAACTAATTAAAAAATTAATTTGAATTATGTAATACAAGATTTCTTAGAAGTGTTTACCAATATGAATTCAAAAAATAAAAATTTTAGTTTTATATTTAACAAAAAAAACACTTAAAACGTAACTTTTTTATTTTTTTATTTTCACACTTCGGAATCCCGTTTTTTGTAGTCTCGAACAACACGGTTTCAAAGAACAAGGAACCAATTAATCGTGTTCTTCGGGGGTTAGGTGCATAAAGCTTTATATTATCTGAATTTAGGAGAATTTGGAATAAGTTAATGATTAGCCATATTAAAGCAAGGAATAATATGATCAAAATTTAGCATAAAAAAAATGGATTCCAAAAACGAAACAAGCTAATATAGATGGAAATATATTAATTTTGTAAAAAACTCCTAAATAGCAGATCATAAGTTCTTATAATCAATAGAAACGGGAACGAATGGACATTTCTTCAGAGGTTACTGTCTAAGTGGGTGTATTATATGAAATTTAATCACAATCCTAACTCAGTGATTGTTATCATTTAGAATATAATTGAAATTTTGAAAAGTTTTTTTAAATGTAATATCGCATCTGCTTTATGCAACTGACAGATTATAAATATTCCTTAATCTTTACTTGTCTGTTGTTCTGAAGGGATTATAATGAACACTGTATTGGATCAGTCAATTCTACGACATAACGACATAGTTTCACTCTTAACTGTAATTTATATTATAATTCGTTCGTAATTATTAACATCAGAATTTCTGAACAAAACTATTGCATTTTTTTACATACTCTGATGGTTCGATTGTTTCAGACATATACAAACTTTTGCAATTGTTTGTAATTAAAACTATCAGAAGACGAATTCATTTACTGAGCTGTCAAGTGATGTTTATGAGGTATTTTTTGACTAACATCTAAAGAGATCTACTTATTAACAGCCCAGCGTTAAAGGAAAAAAAAATCAAACAGTATGCAATTATTATTTCTACCCTATATAATTATTATTAACAAAACTTAAATCAAAATTGGAAATAGGGTATGAAATTGGCTAAAATAAGCTACATTAGATTACATAGAAATGTAGGAATCGTATCCGCATGGATCCAAACATAGTAACCATCTCGCTTATTGTGTTTTCTACACTTCTTATTTTTATATCAAAAGTTAGGTTTAAAAACCTTTTTATTAGATTGTTACCTGATTGTCTATCAAGTGGTTTAATGTCGCCAAATTGATCATACTTTTATGGGTGAAAATTGTTAACCATTCTATTTTCATTAAAATTTTACTGTAATTGTAGAATTTGGCAAATGAAATTATTAAATTTTATTCAGCACATATTTATCAAAGTATTCTTACTACGCTGTTTCTAAAGAATATTTTAATGTATTTTGTAACAACCTTAAGCCTAATAAATTGCATTTTTACAAAAGATTAATTAGTAACAGACGATAATAATTAAGAATAACTTTTTTTTTTCAATTAATTATTCAAACAATTGTAAAAATAATTTAACTAAAAATTAAAAATAAACTATGAAATAATAGATCTTTCAGAAAATATTAAAAAAAGCAACTTTTTTTTTGCTTCTTACTTGTGTTTTATTTAAGTTATTTCTTTACTTTTATTGTTTATTTGCTCTTAAAAAGTTTTTAACAAAAAACATTTAGTAAGTACTTTAAAATTAATCATTTGTATCTATTTTGTCCGAGACTATAAGTGTCTGTTATAAACGACTCTATTTCCAATGTAATCTTTCTTTTCGTTCGTTTGCTTTTCGCAACGAACTGGAGGAGACGGGAGGGAGGATGGGTGGGCGGATAGCAGAATGTAAATTCAATTAAAAAAAACAGACTGTAATTGTTGTAGGGAAACTAAGTTGTTTTGTAAGTGTTCCAAAAGTTAGTTAAGCAATAGTTCATGAATGTCTTATAAGGGGCAATTTAAAAATTACAAATTTTAATTTTTCAACATTAGACTCTTATTTAGTCTTTGATATATTCCTACATCAGCAAAAAACTTCTGAGCAAGAGATTACTTCCATAAATGTAGATTTCTTTTCAAATTTGTCGGATATGTAAAATACATAGATATATATCTTTTGCATAATGTAATTCAATTTCTTCATTGTCTACATATAAATCTAGATCTACATACAAAAATTGAATGTTCGCAATGATCATCCCTCTGTTTGTATCTTTAGAATACCATGACAGTTTTTTTTCAACCAAAGAAATAAAAGAAATTTACCTGACTCCTTCTTGCATGACATATAATTTCAAAAATAAAGGTGGAAATCCGAACTATTAACCAAATTTTCAAAGAGGAAGCACCCAAGACTACTTAATACAGTTTCATCTACACATATTTAACTATGTTTTGTTTTTTTTTTTTAAAACCTTCACTTTTGATTTGATTACAAAATGGAAACTGCTAATCTGATTTGCCTTAACTTTCCCTACTTTTATCTACATATATCTAGATAAAATACAAAAATTCAAATCGTGTTTAAAGTACATCAGAAAGATCTCCAATTCGATTTTGATAATGACCCATGATTTGCCTTTGGAATAATGCAACACACAAATATCTTGACTTAGAGGGAAGCTGAATTTCAGATGCTATCAAGGGAAATTGTAAACAGAAATTGCTCTACAGAAAAATAGATGGTTAAAACTCAGAAACGTTACAAAGCTTTTAATTAACAAAACAAAAAAAGTTTACAATCGTATCTTTGGTACTTTCGAGATATAACGGAAATATAAGAGATACATCAATATTTCCTAAATCATCCTGAAATATAAAGATAATTTTCACAATCGCAGATGTTTTAATTTAAAATAAAGATATATTTAAAAAGGTAATCTTTTGCTATAGGCTATATCTAAGCGAATGAATTTAAGAAATGATATCTATTTTTTTAATCTGTTTTTCTTAATTCTTACTGATTTTCAATTTCATATTGTAATCATTAAATTACCCAAAGAATCTCTTACAAAATATTGAACTTATTTTGTAATAAATATTGAATATTTTAGAGTAATCTGAATATAAAGTCAACAAAGATTTGCTAAGAAATCCAGTCCTAAAAAACAAGGAAATCCTTGGATTACTGGAATGGGATTTCAAGAAAATTACATTTGTGAGTAGACCGGATTGATTTTTAATATTTTTTATACAATATCAATATTATAATAGGATGAATTATAAGTTCTATGGAAACGTTGAACCTGTGAGATTTAATAAAAAAGGTTTTTTTTGTTTGGTTTTTTTTTCTTCTTCAGGTGCTAACTGAAATACCTGTGGGTCATTTAAAACCTAGTTAGTAAATCAGTCCTTTTATTATTTTCCAGCGATCTTCAAAGTGGTATTTATAAAGTATTTTTCCAGTAGTAGTCCAAAGATTGAACTAAGAGTATTTTTATATTTGGAAGAGTATTAAGTCATACGTTATTCTTAAGTAAACCATCCTTGTTAACTTTCATCCTAAGAATAAAATTATGTAGAACCATAATGAATCCAGTTTTTTAAACGAGATCAGGTTAATTTCAAACCTGATTTTCAACCCCCTTCTCCAACCCCTCCTACACACATACTCACTACCTTTTTGGAACGCTTCTGGTGAAAAGATGTCAACAGATACTAAGACCAGTATGATCCTTGAATCTCATATGTAATCTTACCTATATTCTTGAATCTTACATAACGAAATAAATAAATTACATGAATGGAGACAGCAGACGTAAAACTATTAATTCCAGAAATAATAATCCTTTGAAGAATTCTTCATTGCTAACATTTGAGGCAAAAGGACTTCACAGAAATGAAGTGAGTTGCACCAAATATCTTCATAGCAGTTTATAATGTATATTTGTTTCTTCCCCTGTTTATTCGACGTGTGGGTGTCTGGGGCTACTCTGTGCATAAACTATCACAATAATTTTACATAGAGATGGGAGAAAAATTATTGTAATACTAGTAACTAAAGTTAAATTTGGCGGAATAACATCTTTCTCTGATTAAATAGATAGTGGCTTGAAAGCCTTAATGTACCATTTTCTTTTGTTTTTCCAGCCTAAACTAATAATTCATTTTGTCTAAACTTTTAGGCGTTTACAAATCCAAAGTCAATATTCTGATAATCTTCTCTTTGCAGCCAAAGTTTACATCTTTTGATCACTGGGACCACATTTAAATAAATGTTTTGATCTCATGTTCCTTCGAAAGACGAGAATGGTGTTCTTCAATTAACTTCTTGGTTGTTCTCTGATCAAAGTATTTTCAAATGCAACGGAGAAATTTGAAATACACTAATTCAAAAGCTCTTCAAATCATTTTATATCTAATATCGCAGTAGTAAAAATTTGGAGGGTAAAAGCAGACAAATGTTGACTACTTTTCGTACAAAATAACGAATTTATATACAATAATAAATAGTAGATATCGCTTCCCTGTCACTCACCACACATAATATAGCATAGCATAGCACATAAAGAAAATTATGAAGCAGTAATTTACTAACCAATCAGGTGGTTCGTATCTTACTGTGCTTGGTAACACCGAAAACGTGTGCTTCTTCTCTCCAATCGCACCAAGTATATACGCACATGTACATTATACTACGTAACTAAAATTCTATTGGAAAATATCATTATAAGCAGTGGCACACCCACGGGGGGGGGGGGGGGGGAACTAAGGGGGATGAAGCCCCCCCGAACCCAAAAGGAAATAAATAAATAAAAACCGAGAAGAAAACCTTTATTAAAGCACTGACATGTCTGCATCTTATTATTTTGGAAAGGGGTCTTTTGAAACAATTTATTTTTAAATAGGCCTATATCTCTGAATGGGCTTTTTACAACATCCTTAGCCGCCCTAAACCTTAACCCTGGGTGCGCCACTGGTAATAAGTCTATTATTTTACTTAAATTAAAATATATAAAAGCAAATGCATAAAATTAGGTTCACTCAATCTCTGATAAAAGTTTAAGTTATTAGAGAGGAAAAACCTTCAATCCATCAAAAGAAACTGAAGAGTGACTTCACATGATGATAAAGGAATGTTGAGAAAACGTTTCTAATTCACACCACGAGTGCTACGAAGATATTCCACGATGTCAATTTCTGTCAATGCTATGTGCAAGTTTACCGCTAACAATTTAGGAAAGGTATTAAGAAAGAAGTGAGCCACAACTAAAACGGTATTAATTCTAGTCTCTCTTGAAAATGTCTCTACAATATCCTCTTCTTCAACACAGAGATGGATCTTGTGTTACTCCTACGACAGTCCTTAATCTTCAAACCTAATGCTAGCAACATTTATCTGCTTCAAAGACTAGTGATTTTCGAGGAATCATTATTAAACTACTAAAAAGTAATAATATTCAAACTAATTACTATAACTAGTTATTTAGTTACTGGCAAACATTAGTTCTCGTTACTTTGAAAATGCTGTATACGTCTGTTTATTTATTAGTAACCTATTCTTCTTGTTAAAGAAGTTTAATGTATTATAGAAAATTCTCCATATCTACACGTTAACTTCTATAATACTAGGTGAAATTCCAGTTCTTTAAGTTTAATGTATATTCCATGTTGTAACTGGTTCAGAAAAGAAATTATTAAAGTTTTTCAGTGAATTAGGAATATTTTGTTTTTATCGTTGATTATTTATAAGTAAATATACATATGGGAATTTTAATCATATTGTAATTAAAAAAATACTGGAATTAGTAAACAATCCAAATTTATTCTTTCCTATTTTATTTCCTTTTTTTAATGACTATCTCTGATAATCAAAACACATTAGCTACTGGTAGTCAAATTAGTCTTCGGAATCATAGATGGTATTTTTTTAAAGTAAATTTCTAATTCAATTCAGTAATAGCGGTTAGTTTTTGAAATTTCATGAGTTACCTAAGAAAACTTGAAGAAATTAGATTTAATAGTCTCAGTGTTTTGAATATTTTTTCTGGCGTCAGAAAAATTATTAACAATTAGGTCCTTCTCACAGAACAAGATTAAATGAACAAAATTATTGAAATTGAAGTTAGAAGAAAGTCCTACCTACTTAACAATAAATATTAAGCAGAAAAAGCTTCGATTCAAAACTTATCTTAGACATTAAAATGAAAACTCGGAACTGAATTAACAATTTAACAAAATTTCAAAACAATACATAATTACTTTTTAGAATATTAAGCAATTGAGATTATTTTTATTAATCTTCAAAACAGAACTACAAGAATAGTAATCCATTATTAAGTCTTAATCAATTGAAGTCTTCTAAGCATTCAGTCAGTGGTGATAGAAAAACAGCAATAATGAACCAGTATCTCCTTAATACATATATTGTCTATCTTTCCTTCCTTCTATTGAATTTGTTGGGTATTTCTTTCGTATTTGGATGTTTAATCCACGTGTTTCCAAACTTAGTGAGATTTCGCTTTCAGTGTTTTAATTTTAATGAGACTATTAACTGGGTTTTAACTATCATTTAATAGGAATATAAAATTAAAAGTTTCTCTTCACATGTTTCAGAAAGTTGTATCCATTTTCAAAGAATAGTTAAATAATAAATTTCAAATGCAAGGAATCTTCTAGAACGCAAAAAACACGAAAGAATAATGTGATAAATTATCATTGTTTAAATTACAATAGTTCAAAATTTAACAAATCTGTCGCTACAGGAATTTCATGATATTTTTTGTTAATTAATAATTAACAATAATTAATAATTCGAGTTTTAATTTTGTATTCATATTGATTTCATGTTCATGTTAAATAACAAAATCCAGTTAGTGGGTCTTATTTAAATATTTAAATTTTATTGGAAATATATACTTATGAGTGTTTTAATTTGTGAATTAAAACTACAATGGTTGCTGTATGATTAGTATAAAATTTAACATTTGTGCTAATAGTTAACATTTAGCATTTGTACAAAATTTAACATTTGTGTTAACATTTAATATATAGCATTTGTACAAAATTTAACATTTGTGCTAATATTTAACATTTAGCAGTTGTACAAAATTTAACATTCGTGCTAATAGTTAACATTTAGCATTTGTACAAAATTTAACATTTGTGCTAACATTTAACATTTAGCAGTTGTATAAAATTTAACATTTGTGCTAATAGTTAACATTTAGCATTTGTACAAAATTTAACATTTGTGCTAATAGTTAACATTTAGCATTTGTACAAAATTTAACATTTTTGCTAACATTTAACATTTAGCAGTTGTACAAAATTTAACATTTGTGGTAATATTTAACATTTAGCATTTGTATAAAATTTAACATTTTTGTTAACATTTAACATTTAGCATTTGTATAAAATTTAATATTTGTATTAATATTTAACATTTAGCATTTGTACAAAATTTAACATTTGTACTAACATTTAACATTTAGCATTTGTACAAAATTTAACATTTGTGCTAATATT